>CAJVQA010006708.1:0-14605 GCA_910591915.1 Cetraspora pellucida | reverse complement strand
TGTAGTTTAGAAATCTTTAATATAATTCTTCTATTACTTAATAAAGTTTCTACTTTGGCATTTCAAAAAAAAAAAAATTATATTATAAAAAAAAAAGTTTAAGTTACTTATAAGCTACAAATAAACAAATTTAAAAAAAATTTAATTAAAAAAATTATTGCCTAATTCTTGGCAAACTTTTTAAATATTAATTTTAAAATTATAGTTTTTAATACAATATTTTAGCTTATATAAAGGATAACAACTTTTATTAATACAAGTTTTTTAATTTACTTGTAAAAATTTAGACTTATATTAAAAATAATTTTTTTTTTTTAGTTTGGAAAATATAAAATTTTGAAAAGTTTAAAGAAATTTTTTATAATAAAAATTTTTATTATTTAAAAGTTTCTTATTAATTTTAAAAAAAAATTTTTGATAAAGTTTGTAAAGTATATTTTTAATAAAATATTTTATAAATAAACTGTATTCTATATTATTAATAATTTATTGTGTTATTTAAAAAATACTAAATTTAATTTAAAAATTCAGGCAAATTTGTCTGAAAAACAGTTTAAGAGATAAGATAAACTTATTAGTTAATGTAAATTATATTTTATTAAAAGTTTTTTAATATAAAACTAATATAGTTTTTTTTTTAAACAGTTATAATAGTACTTTATTAAACTATATATTTTTTTTGATATTAAGATAAGGCTTTGCTTATATTTTTATTAGTAATTTTAGTTGTATATATTAATACATATCACTCTGGTTATACTGATATCTAAATATAATAACATCATAAAAAAACCTTTCTATACCAACATTTTTTTTCAAAATTTTAATATAAAATGTCAGTATAACTCACTGTATTGACATTTTGAAAATTTTTATTAATGTTTCAAAAATGTTGATATAACTAAAGTTATATGTATACTAAAGATATACTATGATTATAAAATACAAAATAAAAACTATATGTAAGAATTAAAGCTCAGATGACTTTATCTGTGATCTAAATTTATTAAACTATTTGTAGTTACTTTTTTTTTTAGTATTAAGGTAAAGCCTTGCTTCTATTTCTATTTGTAATTATTAAGTAGCAACTATATAAAGTTACTGAATACAAAAAAAAGTTTTATATATACTATGGCTGAGACTAATACTTGCAGTCAAAGCTAATTATTAAACTGTTAACTATAAAACTATAACTCTAAGTAATAACAATACTACATGCAAGAATAAGAGCTCAAATATATTTATCTGCAATTTAAACCTACTAGAGTGGCTAAGGCTTACCTAGATTAGTTAAAATTTTCTAAATAATATTCATTACTCTAGTATATACTAAGTAAGCTATTTATAGATTTTACTAACTATTTATACTATTAAAAGTTAATTACATTGTTATAAAGAAAAGAAAACAAAAGTAAGATAAATTAAATAAAAAAATAAAATTAAATTAAAAAAAGAAGAAGTAGTGTTAATTGAATAAGCAAATAAATAAAGAAAGTTAATAGAGTTATAAGAGTATAGCTAAAACAAGTAATATAAATTAAATAAGTAGATAAATAAAAAAAAATTAACAGAAATATATAAATATAGCTAGAAAAAAGACTATTATCAAGTTTATCAATAATTTTAGATATATTAAAAGTGTAAATAAAGTCAGTTTCTGATATTGCAGATATAATAATATTAAGTTTTTTAATAATGTATTGGTTTGCTTGATCGAAATATGACTTATTAAGTTTTTTTTAGTTAAGTAATAGTTGATTTAGATATTTGAGTAATGTTGTAGTAGGCAATAATTCTGGTTAGAATTTGTAGATTGCTTGTTTAAGAAGAGATTTTGTTTAGTACTTTTTTGAGATTGAGATTAATTATTTTATTGCTTGGTGTTGCAAATTTAAAGTAAGTTTTAAAATAGGAGTATAAGAAATAAAATATATGTTTTGGATAAGTAAATATGTTGTTTAGTTCAATAAAATTTGTTCAGATTAGTCATCTAGTTTATAAAGATCTTTAAAAGATAAAAGTATATAAAATATTGCTAAAGTGAATGTAAAAAGATTTAGAAATGAATATATATGTTGTTGAATAGGTATAGTATTAAAAGATTGTTTAAAGTAATAAAAAGTTAGATTGTAGATATTATGAATTGTTTTAGGATTAAGAATTTTATATTTTTCTGAGTTAGTGCAGGTGTATATATGATGGATTGCTGTTTTAGTAATAAAGTTTGTTTGGTCTTAAATGGATCAAATAGTTGGTAGTTTAGGTTTTTGAAAGATTAACTTCTTGTATTTATTATTAGTTGCTATTGTTATTTGGTATTTGATATAATTATAAACTTTTTGATTATTGATGTTGCTAAATTGTTTTTTATAATATATAAAAAATTTTTGAAACCAGGTATCAAATTGTAGTTTGATTAAATAAAAAGATAAAATACAGTAGATTGTTTTTTTTTTTATTAAGGTGACCTTTTTGGTCTTTTAACTTTTATTAATCACTTATTGGTATTGTGGTTCAATAAACTACTACAGAAGAGAGTACAATTGGCTACATATATAACTTTTCTATATTACCTATTTAAGAAGTTTGCCTGAAGGTTTCTTACCAATTGCTATACCTAACACTCCTGCTTGGATGTTTTACTTTAAACCCTCTAAATCTGTAACCTGTGTTAACTCACTGGGTTATATCCAGATGCCCAAATCATTATCTCAACCTTAGGATTAATTTATCCTTAAAGTAAACCTCTCAGAGCCTTCTGTATCCATTTTTACAGCTGATCTAAATATTGTTATAGCAGAACCAATACTTGTAGTCAAAGCTAACTATTAAACTGCTATGCCCTTGTAGAGTTCACTTAAACCCTAGCATCTACTTCATAGCATAACCTTAGTACTTTAGTATACTCCTGCCTTTTTACATATCTTTTTATCTGTCTTTTTATCAAACTCTCAATCTAAATAGCTTGTGTAGGACTACAACCAGTTCATCGATATATCGGGTTTAGCCTGATATTCTTTGCTTCTAGTTCGTTCTGGCAGCCTGGTTAGTAATATCTCTAAAACTTCCAATCTGGAGGTTTTTGTCTATCTGGCTACTATGACCAGGTATACAACCTTGGTATTTATTTCTCTAGACTAGCCTTTACAGTAAAGCCATCAAAGATCCAGTTATTTCTCTACTCAAGTCTTCTCAAATGGACTTCTTGTTACCTAATTTCAATGGATTTATATAGTTACAAGGACTTATCTAGTGTTTGTACTATCTAATTTGTTAGTTTGCATTTCTCTGTATAATGCTATATTTACACAGATGCTCTATGACCTCCAGTCATGCTGGAGTAACTGCCATTACAGGTATTCTAACTCAATCATTAGTAACAGTTGCTATAATATGAATATTACATAAGTGATTATCCAAATTTTTATCATCAATAGGATTTGAACATCCAACCTACTACTTGAAGAGTTGACAACCTGTTCACTTCACTAGGTCACTACACTCCTACAGTAGTTTATAACAAATTCTTGAAGGATAATATTTATAATAATGTTAATATAAAATTTGAAAATATTATAAATTTGTAAAGTAGAAGTATTGCTTTTTGGAATGCTTAAAATATAGTTTATATGTATAAAAGTTTTTAAGTAAATAGGTTTAAATTGTAAGTTATAAAAGAATTTTTAATAATTGATGATTTGGTATTTGTTATATAGAAATAGATAAAGTTTGACAAATTTGAAATTGTTTTTTAATTAAATAAAAGAAATAAAATAGTGCAAGTTGAAGAGTTGTTTATTGTTTGTTTTCTGAAAAAAAGTATAGGTAAATTTGGTAAGCCAGTTTTTGTTGTACTAAGAAGTATTTTGAAAGATATTTTGGCTGCTTCAGTAATGTGTAGGTTTGTGTTTAAAATTGGCTATAATAAATTTAGGTTTTTTGGTTATTATAATTTGAATTAATAAGCTAAAATTGTTTTTTATAGCTAGTTTATTGATTGTAATAAAATTAATAATTGAACTAGAATAGAAATTTTTTAGGATTAGTTTTAAGAAATCTAAGATTTGAATTCCAAATATTATAAGTATAGATAAAGAAAAGTTTTCTAAAATAGAGTAGCTTTTGAATCAGTCCAAAAAAGTGATTTTGTTGAGTTGTAATTTGTAGATTTATTTTAGAATTATGAACAATAATAATAAATAGGTATTTATAATTGTAAATAATTTAAAACAGAAATATAGAAAAGACTTTTATGTAGTTTATAGTATAGATAGAGTGTTTTATAATATAAGTAGCAAAAAAGAGCAAGTGAAAAGAATAGAAATTAAGCAAAAAAATTGATATTTTGAAATTGTTAGTAAATTTTCTAGAAGACCAATGAATTTTTTTGGTTTTTTTAAAAAAATTTAAAAAAATATTAGGTATTTGGATATTTTCAAGTTGGTAAAAGGTGAAATTTTTAGAGCACTTTAGTAAATTTTCTGAAATTGACCAATAAAATTTCAAAAAAGAGTTTAAATAAGAGTTTAAAGAGAAATATAGATAACTTGATGAGTTTTGGTCTATTAAAAATAAAATTTATATTGAAATAATCATCTCAATAAGCTAAATATTTTTATTTAATAAAAGATAAGTTTGTTTAGTAAAATTTAATAAAAATGAGAAACTATGTTTTTTAAAAAATGTTAATTTGTATATAATATAATAATTGGAATTTAAAAGGATGTGGCAACCTAGTAAAGTGGATAGGTTGTCAACTCTCAAGTGGCAGGTCTAAGGTTCAATTTCTATAGATAATGAATTTTGGAAATTATATCTGTGTTATAATAACTGTCTCTTGCCAATTAGTTAGATTTTGGGCATCTGTAATCTTAGATACACCAAGTTTGGTCCCATCTAATATTAGAACCTTAGAGCATTTATATAAAATATAACATTACATGTATATAAAGAAATATAAAAAACTGTTGTTGTATAAGGCTTCAATGCAAACTTGTGATAAGACCACCAGGCATAAAAGGCTAAAAATCAAGAAAATGAAAACTCATTTGAAAATTCTAAATAAAGAAATAGTACAAACTTTCAATAATGCTATTAAACTAATAGAAGTCTATAAAACATCTTTATTAGAATTGTCAGATAAACCAGATAACAAGATGTATAAAGAAGCATATGACCAATCAGGCTGCTAAAATTATCAAAAAAAAAGAATATATAAATATATTATACTGAGCCATCTGGATTAAAAATTTGAGAAGTCAGTTAGTTCCAAGTTGTAACTAGTAGAGAATAATAGAGAAAAAATCAGAAAGATGAGTACCAAAATATAGATGAACTTTACAAAAGTAATAGCAATTTAATAGGTAACTCTAACTGCAAGTGTTGGTTCTAGCCATAATGTCAAACCAGGTTAGTAGTAAAAGAAAATATGGCTTACTTTAGTAAGTTTGCCTTAAAGATAAAAATAATCTAAGAATTATAGTCCTATAGTTAAAATCAAATAAATCTGGGTCTGTAACCTGGTAAAATTAATACTAAGATCAAATCAGAAAGTTTAAATAAAACATCTAAGCAAAGTTGTTAGGTACAACAACTGATAAGAAACCCTTGAGTGGACTTCTTAAATAGGTAATATAGAAAAGTTATATGTGTAGCCAGTTGTACACTTATTTGATAGTTTAATATAGATACATTTATATAAAACATATACCTGATATAAGTATTAATAAATAGCTAGAATTAAAGAGGTCACCTTAATACCAAAAAAAAAATAATAATAATAATTAGAATTTAGTAAAATTAAAAGCAGAAAGTTTAGTATATTTAGATACTTAAAAGTAAAAAAGTATAATTAAGTATAAATTAAGAAATGTTAAAAAGATTATGAGTAAAGATAATTTTATTAAAATGTAAAAATTTGTTGTACCAAAAGATTAAATATAAATAAATTATTATTGTTTTTAAAACAGAAAATTGTCATATTTATCTATTACTCTTACAAAATTAAATATTTACAATTTTTTTACTTATTTTTTACTTAACAAAATATCTAAAAATGCCTATTTTTATAACTAAACCAGACTTTTATAATATGAATTATTATTATTCTAAATACAAAGCCTATCATAGACTCAGTATGAATGAGAAAACTTTCAAATTACTCTATATCTTCTATCAGATGTCAATCCAGGTAGTGCTTATTTTACTGATAATCATTTTGCTAACATACTAGTTCAATGACAATTAGTTTACTGACAAGCTTATTTTATCAACAATTATTTTACTGACATTTAATTCACTGACATGTTTTTTTGACTAACATGTTTAATTGCTTTACTAACAATCATTTCACTGATATGTTTATTTCACTGATATTACATTTTACTAATAATAATTTTTATCAATAATACTTTTCACTAATAATATGTTTTACCAACAATACATTTTACTAATAAGTTTAATTGATTTACAAACTAGCAATTTGATTTACTAATAATCTTTTAATAATTAAGATTGTAACAAAGAATTTTAACATTAAAAATCTAAATAATAACTAAGTAACTATGAAATAAGTTTAATACTTATTCAGCAATATAACCTGTATTATAACTGATTTGGATTATGTAAAAAAAATAGAATTATTTAATCAAATAAAAATAAAAAAATAAAATATAAAGTAACAGAAACTAGACCTGATTTGTGCAAAACAAAGTGAATAAATGAAAATTTGATTTGAATTATATAAAAAAAAATTAGTATCAGTATAGAATCAGTAAAAGAGAATAAAACATTTATTCAAAAAAAGTAATGCAATCTGATCTGCAAGTGAATACTTGATTTGATTATATAAAAGAAAAAAAAACTAAATTTAGTAAAGAAAATAGAATTATTTATCAAAAAAAAAAAAAGTAATGTGAATTTGATCTAATTTGTACAAATAGTACAAGTAAAGATTTGATTTCAATTATATTAGAAATGAAGTATGAAATATAAAGAGTTAAATTTATGAGCAAGTTAAGTAGTGTCTCTTTTTTATCTAATTGGTTGATCTAATCTCATAACTTAATCTTGAGGTCTTTATATTTATACTTTAAAAAAAGCAAATTAGATATTTGTTATCTAAGGATTTTTCTATACTATTATAATGTTAATTTCTTTATTTTATTATTATTGCTTTTAACTCATATTATTGTTATTGTTATTAATTTTTGAATTACTTATATTATATAAATTTTCAGGTTCACTTAATTTGTGTACCAAGTTTTAACTATTTATAAAATTAATTTAGACTAGAAATTTATTAAATTTTTATATTTATATAAAATTTTGCCTAACTAAATTCATCTGTTTTAGCTGTTCTAGTTTAATAATTCAAAGATATCTAGTTTTAAAATATACACTTAAAAATTAAACTATTTGTTGCTTTACTAACCTGTTACTATTATTGAATGCTTGATTCTCTGTTTTTTATACTATTACTATCAAAAGAAGTGCTTTTATTAATTATGCAGATTTTAATTCTAATGGTTGATTTGAGTGCATAAAAGCAAAAATCTGGAAACTGGTTATAGTAAATCAGATTCCAGATTTTTACTCTCATATACTTATTTATAAAAGACTCAGAAACCTGATGATAAATTAAAGAACTTGGATTTTATAGGATTAGTAAGCATTTATTATATAAAAGAATGTATTTTTTATTTAAAGACAATTAAAAATTAATCTTTATACTTATAAATTAAATAAATAATTTGCTGACTAAAATATAAGGCACTTAATATAGTATAAGTAATTTTATTTAATTATCTATTGACAAATATTTAATATATTTACTAATAAAATAACAACAAAATGAATAATTTATTAGGAAGAGACTATATATATACAAAAATGTTATATCAAAACTATACTAATACTAGTCCATCTAGATAACATAATTAGTATTCAACTTACTGCATATATAATCTAAATTATAGTTGCAAGTGAAACTGATAAATGTTTTTTTTTTTTTTTTTAATATTAAGGTGAGTACTTATGACCCAGGATTTTATTGATAGTACATTTAGCTAATGGTTGCATTACAACCACAGGGGACAACCATGAAAAGAGTGTACAACTAGCCACTCGTATAGCTTTAGTCATTGTCTAATTTAAGTAGTCTGTCTGAAGGTTCTACACTAGCTGCCATACCTGGAACCTGCTTGTAGGTTCCCTATTTAACCACTCTGTTCCCATATCACCTACCTATCTATATCTACCAAGATGCCCTAGTCGATACTGGTTCAAATATGCCATAGTTACTAAGTCTTTAAAGCAGTTCACTCACATAGGGAATCTTTGACCTTGTACTAAACCTTCCAGAATCTTTTGTATCCCATTCTTACAGCTGATCTGGTATCACTATGGCCAAGACCAACACTGACGGTCAGAGCATACCATTAAACCACTATGCCCTTGTAGAATTCATCTCAACTCCAGTACTGACTTCACAATATATCCTTACTACTTTGGTATTCAATTCAAGTTCCACCAAGCTGTTATTTCAGATAGCTCAAAAAGGTAGGTCAAAACCATATACCTCTAGTTTACATATTTGCTGACATGTACCTTTTTCTTCTAGAACCCAGAAATTCTGACAGCCTAATTGGTTCATCTGGTCCCTTTTCAAAAACTAGCACATTTGCCTGGTTTTACAAGTTCTAGCTTCATTTTATAAGTCTAATCTTTACAATAGCACCATCGAAGGTTCGGGTTATCTCTCTACTCGGGTCTTCCAAGTGGGCTTCCATCTTTCTACCTGGTTCCCTTGATTTACACAGCCTAAGGACTTATCTTAGGTTCATACCACCTGGTATCAGTTTGTGTTCCCTCATACAACATTGTATGAGTGCCTAGACCTTCCAGTTATGCTAGTATGATACGAGTTACAGGTATCCTATCCCAACCAATTACAAAAGACAGTTAGCCATAATACAGAAAGAATTGCAAATTTTTGCTGTTGCTAGGATTTGAACTCTAGACTTGCCACTTGAGAGTTGACAACCTATCCACTTTACTAGGTCACCACACCCCTATGTAACTTAATTTTATTATTATAACCATATTGTTTATGTATGTGATTTGACTCATTGTTATTTTCTTGTATTTAGGGTCTTTTACTATTTAACTTATTATTTCTTTTACCTTTTTCTTTACTAGTATTTTACATATTCAATTATATAACCATATTTCTAATGATCAAACTATCTTATTTCTTAGTTCTTCTATTATTTTGCTTTTCCTGAATGTCACATCTCTTTCTTCTTTCTTCAACTTTGTGTTCATTATTAACAGCTTTGACTTCACTCCATTTATCTCTATATCATTTATTATAAAGAACTCTTCTGCTATTTTTAAGATCTTTATCAGCTGCTGTCTACTATTTGCAATCCATGTTGTATTATCAGTATATGCAATTGTTACTTGATGATATTTTGTAATATTGTTGCATTGTATATTTTTTCTTATTTGTTGCTTTACTATATAGCCTAAGCTTTTATCTTTTTATACTTTTTCTAGTAATGGGTTATATAAAAGTTAATATTTTAAAAATAATATTACTTTACCTATATCTATACTATCTTTTGCTGTTATTTCTTTTGTCAGACCATAGGCTGTAATAATTCTTAGTTGCCTTTTATAAAACAGATTTAAAATATATTTTACTGTTCTTTTAAGTATCTTAACTCTTCACAATACTAGTTCAAAACTTTTAAGTGAAACTGAATCTAATGCTTTTTTTATATCTTGCAAAAGTATCTATACTTCTTTGTTTTTTTCTTTTGCTTCTTCTATTATCATATTTAAAATATGTACTGGTTGTTCTGTTGAGTTACCTAGAAGGCCTGTGTAGTTTGGTCCTCTGAGTATTTCTTTTTCTATGAACATTCTGGCAAGCCTTTTTGTTATTACCTTTGTTATAACCTTTCTAAATGTTTCTATTAGTGCTATTGGTTATATATTGTTTAAACTATATTTCTATTTGACATCTTTTGGTATTGGATAAACTTGTGCTATTTTTATTTGGTTGGTATCTTTTCCACTTTTAAACATAGATCTGCAAAGCTTTTGAATACTTCTTGTATTTTCTTCCTGCTTATTTTATTAAAATATAGCTTATTCCTAATATATCTAAAGCTGTTTTTGTTTTTAGCTCTTTTAGTACTTTTTTTTACTTTTTTTTTTTGATTTCATATTTGACTTTTGTATACCATTCTTCTTTTATGTTCTTTCACAGTCTGTATATCTATTTCTACTTTTCTGACATCTTTTTTAGTATTTATTTTTCTAAACTGTTTCTTGTAGTGTTCTGCTACTTCTTTTCTAACTTTTTCTGATTTTGTTAGCAAACTTGTTTCTTCTTTAACCTACTTAATAAATTTATTGAGTACTATCTTTTTATATGACTTATTTAGTAGACTTGCTATCATTTTTTCTTGATTTGTCTTGATCATTTCATATTTTTTATCTATATTTTCTTCTATCTGTCTTCTTTGAACTTGCTTCTATTCTTTCTTTTTCTTTTCTTATAGTAGTTTTTTTTAAGCCTTCATATCTTCTATTCATGCATTTAACCATTGCATCTGTAATTTTGGTAGTTTTGTATCTATTTTCTTGTCTAGTTTTTTTAATTATTCATTTATTTTGTTTTCTTTTTTTTCTGTCACTTTTTGATTCTTTTTTGTCTTTGCATGTTTAATTAGTCTTTGTATTTTGACCAAGTTCTCTTCTAGTTGCTGTTTTTTTTGACTTCTTCTTCTATTCATTACTGTGTTATATATTTTCTTCTTGGGTATGTGTTTGCTTGCTATTGTAATAATTGCTTTTTCTATTACATTCCAAATATTATTTATTTTGTTACTCTTTCATCTTCATCTTGTTCTTTCTTTTGAATGTTCTTTAGAATTTCTTTAAGTTTTAGTTAGTTTTGTAACTTTTGTGCATAGTTTTTTTAGTCTTCTGCTTTTGTTTGATCATACAAATACAATGTTCTTGACTGTTTCTTTCTCTTAATCTCTGCTTTGCTTTTTTCTGCTATTATGTATATAATCTATATTTTTGCTTTTACTATTTTATGATTACTTTCTATAATTTCTTCTGCTTCTTTAATTTCTGCTTTTTACAACTCTGTTACTAGTCTATCTAACACCTATATATAGTTGATTCTTGTTGCTACTTCTTTATTTGACCATGTATATTGTTGTTTTGTTAAGTGCATATTTCTGTATGTATTACAAAAATCTTGTTTTTTTATCTAATTAAAGATTGGCAGTCTTTTGTAGTTTGCTGTTTGTGAATGTTGTTTATCTAGAATATTGTTTGCTATATAATTAAAGTTACCCATTATGACTATTTGTATTTGTCTTTTCCTTCTTAGAACTGTTTCTATAATTTTTTGTTAGATATTCTTTCCTATTAGCTTGTTATTTAGTAGTATATAAACAAAGATTATTATTAACTTCAACTGCTTAAAGTATAGCATGATTTTCATCATGTATTCACTTATTTTCTTGATTACTTCTACATGTTTTTTCCATTGCTTCTTTATCAGAATTTTAATGTCTGCTCCTTTTTTCTTATCTTTTGTTGCATTTATCCAATATTCTATATATCTGTTATTTGCAGTATATGCTAGATATTTCTTTTTTTTTCTATAATATTTGTTTCTTTAATTTTTAGTATTATAATTTTTCTTCTTCTGCTCAGCTCAGCAGATTTCTGAGTTTTTAAACTTTAGTCTTAAGTCTGTTAATATTATAATATGCAATTTTGATTTCTTTTCTTTCTTTTTTTTATCTTTTTTTTAATCTTCTTGTATTATTTTCTTATTTGTTATGTTTTTTTTCTTTTTTTTGTTTTCTTTTTCTTTTAGACTAAGAGATCTTTCACTTTTTTTCTCTTCAAATATTCTCCTTTTACCTTGCAAAAAGTCTCTGATCTTGTCATCTATATGCATTAGTTCAACTAATATGCCTTTAGGAGTGATTAGCCAGAACTGCCTAACTTTGTTGAGTTTCTAATTTCTCTAACCTTTCTAATATTTTTTAAAGAAGTTATGTATCTGTGGCTTTGTTTTTTTAATTTCATTTTTTCTTCTTTTGCAACTATTGTAACACTTGTTATCTTCCTTTTCTTGTTTGTTACTATTACTATTTCTGTATACTTCTACTACTGAGTCTTCAGTAATATCTTTCATATTAATATATTTAACATTAACCTTTTTCTTCTTATTTATGTATTTGTCTTTTTCTTTCTTGTAGTCTTAACAAAAGAGTAAATGGTTGTTAAATCCTATCAGCTTTATTTGTGCTGCTTCCATTTCTTTTGCTAATGTAAATGTAATTGTAGCTGATCTTCTTTGGTTTCTGTTTCTGTTTTTGTTAAGTGATATGTATACTGATCTTGCACTTTTTTTTTTTAAACACTGTAATAGCAATACTTCTGATATGTATTCTGGAAGTTCTACCAATCTGGTTGTAAATCGATTTTACAAATTATGCTAATTATAATCTTTTTACTTAATGTTATTCTTGCTAATTTGTGTATTCCTATTGGCAGTAACTATAGAATACTTTCTTTATCTAGTTTTTTTGTCTTAATTACTGCTAGTGCTTTATATTTAGATCTTTTAATATATTTTACTTAGATGTTTCTAATACTTTTGCATATATAATCTATTTCTTCTGTATTAATATTAGCTGGCAAATCCTATATCATTAGCAATGACCCTATTTCTAACTCATTTTCTGTTATATAAGTTTCTTCATTATCTTTTTTTTCTTTCTGCCTCTTTGACTTTTTAAATCTTTTCTCTTTTTTTTCCTTATTTCTATATACTTGTTGACTTTGTTTTTTTTTTGGCTTTCTTGTTCTTCTGAAATAATTTTAAGCCATTTACCTTCTTTCTTTTTGATTTTTTTTATTACTGCATCTCTGCTAAATTCACAGTCAAAGTTTACTTCTACTCAACTATTACCATTTTTAAATACCTCTTGAATTGATTTATTATAATAATTTTCTTAAAAAATCTATTGAGTGTATTTTACTCTCTCTTTTTTGTTTTCTCCTGGTACTAAATTTATTAGTATGTTTGCTTTAAATAATCTGCTTTGTCACCTATACGATTTCTTGGTGACCACTAACTTTGTTTTATCATATCTGTTGTTTTTGAGGTTTCTTGACTCTCTTCTTCTGTTTTAAGTTCTGCAATTTTCTTGTCTATTTTTTTGATGTTTTTTTTAAGTTTATATATTCTTCTGTTAATTAGAAAATCTTGGTTTTCTTTATTTATTCCTTTCTAGCTATTATTTTTACTTCTTGCTATACTTTGCAATTTTTCTTTACTTATATTCTGAGAACTTTTAGGGCTTGGTTGTTGTATGATTGAGATGCATAGTTCTTTCATTTGTCTTATGACTTTTTGTAAGTCTTGGTTTATTTTTTTCTTTTTACTATTGCCTTCTTGATCTTTCTTCTCTATAAGCAATGTTACTTTTGTTTCTTTGATTTCTTTTGTTTTTTTTATTCTTTCTGTTTAGTTTTTTCTTTAGGTATTTTTCTCTCATTTGTATTTCTTTGACAATTAAATAACTCTGGGTTTATGTTTATTGTTACTAATTTCATTGCCCATTCTTCTACAATACTATGTGATACTGTGCATACTGCTGTTATTTTAAATGCTTCTAAAATTTGGCCATACTAAAATAGGTCATTTAGTATTATATTTTTTGGGTCATAGATTGCTAAATTTCTTGCTATATACTCTAAGTTGTTTGAATTATTAATTAGCTTTGATAGAATTGAGTCTAATAGATTGCTATCTATATACCTTCTATTTTTATTACCAATGCATCTGATATGTTGTATCAGGCTTATGCTACATGGTAGCTCCAATTTTGTTTATAGTTTCATTTCTAGACTTTTCTGATATTATTTATCTGCTTGCTACATATGCTGTACTTATCTATTATTTTCTAATTAGATTAATTGTTGTTAATTCTTATTGTTTGGTAAAATGTGATATGTTGTTTTGGCTTTGTTTATTTTGTATACTGGTCACATGCTTCTGGTTTGTTTTTCTGAATCTAGCACCAGTTTCCAATTTTCCTAAAAATTGTTAACAAAAAACTTGAAAGCCAACTACAAGTTTTTTTAACAAGATTTTGTTTATATTGTTGTTAAGACAAAGTAGTTGTATTTTGTCTGCTGAGTCTTTTTCTTTAGAAATCAGAGTGGAGGTTATCAGACTGTTTTTATGTTTTTCTATATATTTGCTTTTAGCCTTGTTTGAAAATTTAGGATCAGCAAAAAGAGTAATGTTAGTTTGTGTTAAATATTTTTTTATTTAATAAATATGTTATTTCTTTATAAAATAAAATAAAATTATTAACATCTAATTATTAGTTTTTTTTTTTTTTGGTATTAAGGTAAGGCCTTGCTTATATCTTTATTAATAATTTAAAATAGTTGCATATATATATGCTATGGCTGAGGCCAACACTTGCAGTCAGAGCTAACCATTAAACTGCTAACTATATAGCTACTACTATTTGTACAAAACAAATAA
>CAJVQA010006707.1:0-14608 GCA_910591915.1 Cetraspora pellucida | reverse complement strand
CGCCCACCGAGATCTACACCTACCAAGATGCCTCGATTGATACTGGTTCAAATATGCCATGGTCACTAAGTCTTTAAAGTGGTTCACTCACATGGGAAACCTTTGCCCTTGTACTAAACCTTCCAGAATCTTCTATATCCCATTCTTACAGCTGACCTGATATTGCTATGGCCGAGACCAACACTGGCGGTCAGGGCATACCATTAAACTACTATGCCCTTGTAGAATTCACCTCAACCCTGGTACTAACTTCACAACATATCTCTACTACTTTGGTATTCAATTCAAGTTCCACTAAGCTCCCAAACCAGATAGCCCAAAAAGGCAGGTCATAACCATACACCTTTGGTTTACATGTTTGCTGGCATGTAACTTTTTCCTCCGGAACCCTGAAATTCCAGTGGCCTGGTTGGTTCCATTCAGCCCCTCCTCAAAGGCCAGCTCTTTGCCCAGTTTCACAAGTTCTAGCTCTGTTTCATAGGTCTAGTCTTTACAGTAGCACTGTCGAAAGTTTGGGTTACCTTTCTACTTGGGTCTTCCAAGTGGGCTTCCGTCCTCCTACCTGGTTTCTATGATTTACATGGTCTAAGGACTTATCTTGGGTTCACACCACCCAGTATCGGTTTGTATTCCTTCGTACAATGTTGCATGAATGCCTAGACCTTCCAGTCAGGCTGGTATGACACGAGTTACAGGTATCCTATTCCAACCAATCATGGAAGACAGTTAGCCATAATACAGAAAGAATTGCAAATTTTCGTCATCACTGGGATTTGAACTCAAGACCTGTCACTTGGGGGTTGACAACCTATTCACTTTACTAGGTTGCCACACCCCCCTGATAAATATTAAAATGCTAATAAAATTAATAAACTTAAATATAAGAGCAAACAAAAACTTATGACAAAAACAGTTTCATTTGCAACTTTATTTAAAATCCACCTTCTATTCCTGGTTTTGCATGACAATGTTGTGCAGCTACTTATATAAAAAAAAAAGAGTTAATGCAAGATCAGTAAAAAGAATAGATTTATCTATTCAAAAATAAAAAAAAAGTAGATTCAGTAAAAATTAGTAAATAAGAATATATTATCTATTTAAAAAAAATACTGCAAAACTTAATCTGAAGTCACAAATAAAGACTTAATTTGGATTATATAATAAAAAGTTAGTGCAGAATCTATTTAAAAAAAAAATAAAGTAATGCAAAACCTGATCTAATTTGTATAAATAAAATGTATGAGTAATGACTTGATATTAATTATATAAAAAAAAAAGTTAGAGCTAATGCAGAATCAGTGAAAGAGATTATTTATTCATAAACTACAAGCTATATTTCATAAATATTATAGCAAAAAATATAAACCTACTGTTATAGAATGATTTATTATTATTTTATTATTATTAATTATTACTATTATTACTATATTATTATTATTATTTAGTATTAGTTATTTCATTATTAGATTATTATTATTAGTAGAAGTTGCTGGAACATTCCAGTTGATTAGTAATCGCTTAGTCGCTTAATTGCTTAGTCGCTTAGTAATTAGTTGCTTAGTAATCATTAGTCATTAGTTGCTAGAACCTTCTGGTCACTTAGTAATTGCTTAGTCACTTAGTCACTTAGTTGCTTGGCCACTTAGCCGCTTAGCTCACAGATATATAAACTCTGCTAAATTCCCCAAGTGTGATTAAGCAACAGACACCTCTCTCCTTCTTTAATATTGTAAACACATCTTGGGATTCTTTAGAAACAAAAATCTAAGAATAGCCCTTCTTGTTATTACTTTAATAAACAGCTTTTGACTATAAACTGTATTGATATTTCTCTTCTAGGATAATTTTTACAGGCAAGGTTTATCCCCTTTAAGTAAAATAAAGTAAAGTTATTAGTATTGTATTACCTTTCCTGAACTGTCTCAGAGAAGGGTATAGTTTCTTGACAATGTCTAACAGAAGCTATACTTCTCTCTTGAACACTGCATATATCTATAAGGAATTTCCTGTACCATGTTATTGTTATAGTATAAAAATTAAGAAAGCTTTCACCTATAATAATATAAATGCAAAATATATAAAATGTAAATGCAAATATATATAAAATGTAAATGTAAAATATACAAAATGTAAATATAAAATGAAATATAAAATATAAATGCAAAATATATAGATATGTTATGTAAAGATTTTTTTATATACAATGTTTTTAGTATAAATGTTTTCTTTTCCTTCTTTATGCTTATCCTTAACCAAAACTTTAATATTATCTTTTGATTAAACTTTTGATAAAGCTACATATAATTGCCCATGTGTAAAGACTGATTTAGACAAATATAATCCAAGTATTGGAATTGTTTGGCCTTAAGCTTTATTAATTGTTATTGCAAAAGATAGTTTAATTGAAAATTGCCTTTTTACTAATTAAAATGGAAGGTCAAGATCAGATGATGACAATTTTATTTGAGATAAAAATATTCTTTTTTCTTAGTTGACTTCTGTTAAGATTCAGTATCAATAGTATTTTGATAACATTCTTTAATAATTAATCTTGTACTATTACATAATTCTTTAGCTAGATTAAGATTACATAAAAGAATAACTAATATATCTTTTTTTAATACCAATTTATAGGATGATATTTCATTTGATGTTAATGTATTTAGAAATTCTAACAGATAAAAACTTGCATCAACTTCATCCTTTGCTTGAACAGAATCAGCAAAAAAATATTTATATTTGTTTTGATCTGAAATAATTTCTAAGAGATGCTAATTAATTTCTTCAAAATTATTATTTTTTGTTAATAAAATTACTCTATCCTTAATATAGTTATTATAATCTACTGTTTGATATTTAGTATTAATATTTTTAAAAATCTCAGATATTAATTCATTAAAAGTTTTTTTATCAAAGACTATATTATCAAGTAATTATCATCAAAATCAGAATCTATTTCTATTTTTCTTTCATCCACTTTTAATAAGAAGTCAACAACATTTTTTCTTCAACATTTTCTTGATATTAAATTCTCATATTAATTATTAATTTTATACTTTTAAAATATTTCCAAAGTGTAGAAGATTTTAAGCATGCATCAATAATATGAGTTCTTGTACCTCTAACAACTACAGATAAAATTTGTTTAAATTCATTACCAAGAACTATAACTTTGCCTCCAAATGGTTTTTCACTATCCATTAAATATTTAAATATTCTGTTAACAGTTTCAAATGCAAATCTATTCATTATTGGGGCTTTATCCTATAAAATCACTTTAGCAATTCTAATTAATTCAGCCAATTTAGATTGCTTTGTTATATTTAAAGTAGTTGTTTTAGTTATTTTTAATGAATCTTAAATCTTGAATGAACAGTTCTTCTACTATTCATTAATAATGCAGCAATTTCTGATGATGCTACAGCAATTGCAATTTTATTTAAATCAGAAAAAGAAGATATGAACAAAAGAAGACTAACAGATGAGAACCTCTTGACAATAAAAGAAGCAAGAACAGAGGTAAGTTTTGAAAGCACAAATCAAATAGAAGAGAAATTATCAATACAGAAAATAGAAACCAAAAAAGATCAAACAAAAAAGACAAAACAAGAAGACATAGAAATGGATAATAAAGAATTGAGACAAGGATCAACATCAAAAGAAAAAAAAAAAAAAAAAAGAAGAAAGCAAGAAGTCAAAAAAGAAATAGATATAGTGAAAATTTCTTTAGAAGAAAGCATGTGGGCACCAAGCAAAAGAAACTGCAACAAAGACAGCAGTCTATTAGCCAATATTTCCACATACAATATACCTGAAAAGTCAAAAGAAGAATATATAAAGTTCATTAGCTGGTCATTAAAAGATAATGAACATGTTAAGAACATTAGAGAAGTTTTTAAGTAAGGAAATTTGTGGATTGAAGTGAACTTTGACTGTGAATTTGGCAGAAATGAAGCAATACAAAGAATTAGTAAAAAAGAAAGTAACTGATACAGAAAGATATCAGAGAAAGACAAAGAAGAAAAAAGCAAAAGAAGTTTGAGGAATAATATCAAGATAAAAGAGCCAGTATATTAGACTACAAAAGAAAAGAATATAAAAAAGAAAGAAATAAAAATGAACTAAAAGAAGACCAAAAAGACAATAATAACAAAAAAACAAGATAAAAAATTCATAACAATCTGAAACTTGCCAATGAGTATAAATAGAAAGAACTAAAATATATTTGTAATAAATTCAAGAAAGCACATGTTACAAGAATTAAGAGATCCAAATTTAAGTTTCTTGCAGTAATCCAGATAGAAGAAATAGAAGAGGAAAACACTTTATGGTCTATACTGGTCAATAGTAATAAGCTTATAAGAGTAACAGAAGGAGAAGAAAACTATAAGGCAAGACAAAAGCAAAGGCAGTATACAGCAAAGTTAACAGAGTTGCCAAGTAATGCCTTAGAGGTTTTATTATTACAATGTCTAAGAAACAAAGGTGCAAGATCAGTTTACATTCTACCAAATAAAAATAAAAATCAAAAAAAAACTGTGATAATTATGTTTACAACAGAAAGAGAGATAAAAACAGCCTAGTCTAAACCAATCATGTATAACAACTTTCGAGTATACTGGGTAAATAAAAGAGCAAGAGAAACAAAAAGAAGAGAAAGTTCTAGAGACAGAAGAGAAAAAAGCTGAGATAGGACTAGTCAAAACCTTTGGGGAAAATATACACAAATGAAAAGCAATCCTCAGATACAAAATATAGAAGAATGGTTAGAAGATAGAAACAATAATGCAAAAAGAAGGAAAGAAGAAAGCAATAGAGAAGGAAGAGAAAGTAGCTAGAATAGAAATAGTCAATATTCAAACAAAAGATACATGATAATAAAAAGTGATTCTCAATTACAGAATATTGAAGAATAGTTAGAAGACAGAAACACCAGTATGGAAGAAGAAAGAGAAAACTTAAAAGAAACAAAGATAAAATTAGATACACAATCTTATTCAGAAACCAGACAAGTTAAGAACATTTTAGGTCAGATTTTAAACAGACTAAACGGATTGAAAAGTATACACCTAAGTACAAAAGAAGGTCTGGCCAATCACTTCTAAGGACACCTCAGTTGAACTTAAGAATATAGACAAAAAGATCAAAACTTTTTGCAAAAAGAAAGAAGAATGTTTGAAAAAAAAGGAAAAGAAATATCTACTAGTCTTGAAAATGAAGAAAGCAGAAAGTGGGAAGAAAGGTTCAAGAATACAAAAATAATGTGAGAACAACTAAAGAGAAAGTGAAAGAAAGAAAGAAAAGAAATTAAAATGCATGTTATAACATTAATGAACTTAAAACTAAAGGTTGAAAACTTAAAAATCTGCTGGGCTAAGCAGAAGAAGAAATTGCGATATTGGAAATTATTAAAACAAACCTTACAGAAAAAGAAGAGAAGTTTCTAACATATATAGCAAACAATAAATATATAGGACACTAGGTAAATGCAGCAAAAGATAAGAAAAAAGGATCGGACATTGGAATTCTGATAGACAAAAATAGGAGAAACACATAGATGCAGTCAAGAAAATAAGTGAATATATGATGAAAATTATATTATACTTCAAGCAATTAGAGTTAATAATAATCCTGATCTATATACCATCTAATGACAAGATAATGAAAAAAAGCATCCAACAAAAAATTGTAGAAACAGTTCTAAAAAGAAAAAGATGAACACAAATAGTTATAATAAGTAACTTTAATTATATAGCAAACAATATACTAGACAGATACACCTATAATTAGCAAATTATAAAAGACTGCCAATTTTTAATTAGATGAAAAAACAGAATTTCAATGACATGTACAAAGATATGCATTCAACAAAACAACAGTATAAATGGTCAAATGAAGAAGCAGCAACAAAAATTAACTATATATAGATGTCAGATGGACTAGCAACTGAATTGCAAAAAACAGGAATTAAAGAAGCAGAAGAAATTATAGAAAGCGATTACAAAATAGTAAAAGCAGAAATATGGATCAAATATGTAATAGCAGAAAAAAGCAAAACAGAGGTTAAGAAGAAGAAACAGTCAAAAACATTATATTTGTATAATTAAGCAAAAACTGAAGATTGGGAAAACTATGCACAAAAATTACAAAACCAACTAGAAGTTAAAGAAATCTTAAAGAACATTTAAAAAAAGAACAAGATAAGGATGAAAAGATAAACAAAATAAATAATATTTGAAATATAATAGAAGAAGCAATTATTATAGCAGCAAGCAAGCACATATTCAAGAAGAAAATATACAACATAGTAATGAATAGAAAAAGAAGTCAAAAAGAATAACAACTAAAAGAAAACTCAGTTAAAATACAAAGACTAATCAAATATACAAAGACAAAAAAGGACCAAAAGGTGACAGAAGAAAAAGAAAGCAAAATAAATGAACAATTAAAAGAACTAGGCAAGAAAACAGGTGCAAAACTACAAAATTGCAGAGGCAATAATCAAACACATGGATAGAAGATATGAAGAGTTGAAAAAAACTACTACAAAAAAGAAAAAAAAAAATAGAAGCAAGTCCAAAGAAGGCAAATAGAAGAGAATATAGATAAAAGATATGAAATAATCAAGACAAACTAAGGAAAAATGATAGCAAGTCTACTAAAAAGCCATATAAGAAGATAGTACTTGACAGGTTTATTAAGCAGAATGAAAAAGAAACAAGTTTGCTAACAAAACCAGAAGAAGTCAAAAATGAAGTAGCAGAACACTACAAGAAGCAGTTTAGAAAAAAAAACACCAATTTGAAAGAGATATCAAAAGAGTAGAAAGAGATATATAGATCATGAAAGGATATAAAAAAAGAATAGTATACAAAAGTTGAACAAGAAATCAAAGAAAGAGAATGAGAAGAAGTATTAAAAAAGCTAAAAACAGGAACAGCTTCAGATATATTAGGAATAAGTTATATTTTGATAAAACAAACAGAAGAGAAAACACAAGAATATTTAGAAGCTTTGCAGATCTGTGTTTAGATAAGGAAGAAATACCAACCAAATGGAAAATAGCACAAGTGTATTCATACCAAAAGATGTTGAATGGGAATATAGCTTAAACAACATATGACTAATAGCACTAATAGAAACATTTAGAAAAATCATAACAAAGTTGATAACAAAAAGGCTTGCCAGAGTGTTTATAAAAAAGAAATACTTAAAGGACCAAACTATGCAGGCCTTTCAGATAACTCAACAGAACAACCAGTACATATCCTAAATATGATAATGGAAGAAGCAAGAGAAAAAAACAAAAAAGTATAGATACTTTTGCAAAATATGAAAAAAACATTTGATTTAGTTTTACTTAAAAGTCTTAAACTAGCATTATGAAGAGTTAAGATACTTGAAAGAATAGTGAAATATATTTTAAACCTGTTTCATAAAAGACAATTAAAAATTATTACAACCTACAGCCTGACAGAAAAAATAATAACAGAAGATAGTATAAATCAAGGTAAAGTAATATCATCTCTAATATGATGACTCTTCTATGATCTATTGTTAAAAAGAATACAAAAAGATGAAAGCTTAGACTATACAATAAAGCAACAAATAAAGAAAAATATACAATACAACAATAGTATAAGGTATCATCAAACAACAATTGCATATGCTAATAATACAATATAGATTACAAATAGTAAACAGCAGCTGATAAAGATCTTAGAAATAGCAGAAAAGTTCTTCATAATGAACAATATAGAGATAAATAGAGTGAAGTCAAAGCTGCTAATAATGAACACAAAGTTGAAGAAGAAAGAAAGAAAGGTGATATTTAGGAAAAGTAAAATAATAGAAGAACCAAGAAATAAAATAGTTTGATCATTAGGAATATGGCTAAATAATAGAATACATAAAATGTTAGTAAAGAAAAAGGTGAAAGGAATAATAAGTCAAACAGTAAGAGACCTTAAATACAAAAAAATGTCAATGAGTCAAATCACTTACATAAACAATATGGTTATAATATCAAAATTAAGTTACATGCTACAACTAATGAAGATGTTAGAAAGAAGTTAAGTGAAATAAATTAACTAATAATAAGTCTGGCAAAACAGAAGAGTAATTTGCAAAGAACACAAAAGAACTGTATAATAGAACACAAAAACTTTGAAAGCTGTAAAACACTATAACAAGAGATAATAATAAAACAAGTAGATAGGCTAGTAACAAGATTAAACAGATAAAATAGACTCGAACAGTTAACAAAATTAAGAATAATACAAGGCTGCCAAAAGGCAGGCCTAACAGAAGACATATGAAAAGTAGAGAAGATATCAGAAAATGCAAACAGTTAGAGAAATAACTTGGCTTGTTTAACAATTTTAAAAGCAAGAAAACTAAAAATAAATATAAGAACAGAAGACAATTTATAGACAATGTTTGGATATGGTACTAAAATAAATAAACTTATGAATATTAATTTATGGAAGAGATGTGGAAATAAAATAAATGAAGAAGGTCTAGTATTTCTAAACCAGCTGCTTGATATGAAAGAAGAAAAATTGATTATATGGCAACAGTTAAAAAATTACCAAGGCATGTTAAGCAAAAAGAAAAAAGCAGATGGGTTTAAAATAATAGAACAAAAAGTACTTAGCAAGACAGAAAGTAAAGAGGTTAAAGAACAATTTAAAATGAATAGACAAAATACACAAACAATGCAAATTAAATAGAAGAGTATATTAGAGGATAAAAAAAGAAAAGAATGAATAATATATAGTACACAAAACCATAGACAGCTAGGAAAAATAATCAAAAAGAAGAAAAAAAAGTTACTAGTAGAATATTGGCAAATGCAAAATAAGGAAGATAAATTGGCTGTTAAAATAAAGAGATATAAGAGCTGTATTAGAGCAGAAGAGAGTACAGAAGATGACTACCAACAGTAGATCAGAATAAACAACAAAATTAACAAGGTTCCAGACATGTTAATAAAAAAGAACAGTAAAATTAATATAGCAATGGATCAAATAACAGAAACAGCAAAGATGAAAAGACCAGAGACTGAAAAACAAGAATTTGAAGAAATTAGAACAATAGAGAAGTTAGAAATAGAAATTATTAAATGACAAAGACTAGATAAGAACATAAACCAAGAAATAATAGAAGTTTTAAAGAGAAATATAACAAGAGACAAAAACAAGTATATAATATATACAGACAGCACAGCAAATATAAAGCCCAAAAAAGATACAATAACTGAAAATAGAATGGGCATAGGATGGGTTCAATGAACAAAACACAAGTATGACCAGAAAAGAAAATAGCAATAGACTTAAAAGGATGGCAAGCAGTAACAATAGTTGAGCTAGTAGCAATATAGGCAGCAATATAAATAATACCAAAAGAAAAGCAAGTAGAAATATATACAGATAGTAATGTGGCAATAAGAAACATTAATAGAGGTTTAGAACAAACAGATAAAAACAAGATCCTTAAAAAAAAGAACACAATATAGATAATGAAAATCAGAGACCTTATTACAACAAAAACATACAGATAGAGTTAGTTAAAGTAAAAAGTCACAGTAAAGATAAATAAAATAACAAAGCTGATAGCCTGGCAAAGAAAGAAGCAATAAGTAAAAAAATAATACAGGTCAAAGAAATCAGTTGTAAAGAAATAGAGTACTGCTTAGAGTGAAAAAACAAACAAACTAATATACCAGCAAGATTGTTATATAAGTTAATAATAAATGCATGATTAGGAGCAGAATGAAGAAAAACAAGAGCAATTAAAGAATTAGAATCAGAATCAGAAGTTACAATCTATGATTAGACATTTTTTTGAAAAAGGCTAAAGATGACAAAAGAAGTATATTGTACAATAAGAAAAATTAGTGCCGGAAGAAGTACATTTATAAAATATATAATAGACAAACTTTTAACTCTAGAAGAACTCAACAAAAGAAAACCAGATATGTATATAACAACTGAATGCCAAGTGTGCAAAGATAAAGTTAAAGAAACACAGATGCATTTAGCAACATGCAAAGGACAAAAAAACTTATAGAAAAGAATACAAAAAGTAACCATTGCAATAGCTAAAAGGAACTTAGTAAAAAAGAAAAAGTCTGAATCCTGCTATATATATTATATATAATACTCTTTGGTAAAACAGAAACAGAAAAAGTAAAAATGAGAGAAGCTCTAATTAAAGGCTTGATTTCAAAAAAAACACAAAATAGATTATAGCAGCTTCTAAACATAAAGTCAAGACAGCAGTTTGCAAATGTAATAGCAAATATGGCCTGAAATACATTTTACAAACAAGTATAGAAAATCTAATATGAGAAGATTAGTGAATAAGAAAAAAAAGTAGGAATAATAAGTAGGATAAAAAGAGAAGGAAAAAAAAAGAGGATGTGATCATGTAAAGGAAAAAAGACAAATCAGCAAAAAATAGAAGAAAAAAAAGAAAAAATAAAAGAAAAAGAAGAACAATCAGAACAGAAACATAAAAGATAATTTTGGGACTTGTTATAGAAGAAAGAAGATCCTTCTATTATAGACTTTAAGTAGTTAGACAAGTAGCTTACTTTTGCTTAAAGTAATGTGACAAGTTGCACTTAGATATCATTAAGATGGCTGAGTGATGCTAAACTTAGTTATTAAGGGTATTTATGTAATTGCAAATATAATTTCAAAATTTTAATAAAATACTAGTGTGACTGCTTAAGAGAAAAAAAAAAAAAAACACCAAAATAAAATTAATTAAAGTTAAAAGTTATAGCAAAGACAGATAAAACAACAAAGCAGACTTTTTAATAAGCTATAAAGAAGTAGTTTAGATAGAAAAACTTAAATATAAAGAAATAGAATACTAACTAGAGTGGGAAAATAAAAAAATAAATATATCTGCAAAACTTCTTTACAAAATAATTGCAAATGCCAAAATAGGAGCTAATTAGTAAGATACAAAGTTGATCAGAATTTTGAAACCAGAAACAGAACATACACTTTACAACTAGTCAAGTTTCTAAAAGAAGATAAGTAGAACAAAAGGAGTACATTGTATTTTAAAAAACCTAAGTACAAGAAGAGTCATAGTGATTAAGTATGTAATAAATAGTCTACTAATACTAGTAGAGTTAAATAAAAAAAAATGAAAAGTATATATAATAACAGAATGTTAAGTTTGTCAAAGTGGCAAAAATAAAACCCAAGAATACTTAGCAAGCTGTAGTAAACAAAAAAGCTTGTAAAAATGAATACAAAAAGTTTTAACAGCAATAGCATAGAATAGGCTCAAAGAAGAAAAAAAACCAGAATTTTAGTGCAAATATTATACAAAGCACTATTTAGAAAAACAGAAGCAAAAGAAGTTATGAATAGGAAAGTGCTAATAAAAGAACTAACTACAGTAGAAGTAGGAGAAAAACTCAATAAGCTGCTAAATAAGCAAGTAATAAAGAAATATTTTGACATAGTAACAAGAACAGTATGAAATACTTTCTATAATCAAATATAAAAAGTTTAATATAAAAAGGTACAAAAGTAAAAAAAAAAGTTAATATAACAAATAAAATAAAAAAAGATATTTGAATAGAAGAGAACTTTAGGATGTGGTGACCTAGTGAAGTGATCAGGTTGTTAACCCCCAAGTAGCAGGTTTAAAGTTCAAATCTCATAAATGACAAATTTTGGAAAATAGGTCTGTGTTATAGTAACTATCTCTGTTGATTAGTTGGAATAGTGTATCTGTAACTTTTGTTGCACCATCTCAAATGAGAGCTCAGAGCATCTATGCTAAGTATAATGTTACATCTATATAGAAGAATGTTAATAACTAGTGTTGTATAAGATTTCAGTGCAAACCTATGATAAGACCACCAGGTGCAGAAAGCAAAGGAACTGAAGAGTCAAAAATTCACTTAGAAATTCTGAGCAAGGAAGTAGCACAAAACTTTCGATGGTGCTGTCAGACTAATAGAAGCCTATGAAACACCCCCAAAGGGATAGGCAGATAAACCAGATAGCAAGATGTATAGAGGAGCATATGACCAACCAGGCCACCAGAATCATCAAAGAAAAAGGATACTAAGGTATATTATACCAGGCCATCTGAATTGGAAGTCTGAAGAGTCCTGTTGGTCCTGAGTAGTGGTTAGTAGGAGATGATAGAGAGGATGTTGGAAAGATGTGTACCAGAGTTTTGGGTGAACCTTATAAGGATAAAAAGTGATTTAATGGTTAGCACTGACTGCAAGTGATGGTTTAGACCAAAGCATGACCAGGTGAGCTGTAAGTATAGGATACAGAACACACTAGTAGGTTTAGTACAAAGTTAAACATGACTTAGTGACTATGGTATATCTTTATCAGTTTATCAGAGTTACTAATAGGGTGTGGTAGATACAGGATCAGAGTGTTTAAATAAAGGATCTACAGGTAGGTTCTAGGTATAGCAACTAGTATAGAACCTTTAGGCAAACTACTTAAATTAAATAATGACTAAAGTTATATAAGTGGCTAGTTGTACACTCTTTTTGTAATTGCCTTTGCGTCTGTACATGTACAGGTGCTGGCCAACTTATACTATCAGTAAAATTCTGGGTCACATATACTCACCTTAACATTTAAAAAAAAAAAAAAAGAAGAGAACTTCAAAATTTAAAAACATCCTCTTTCTAATGATCTTTTGGACCAAACCTTCCAAAATGCCAAACTACAGAAAAATGATATAGTTAATATATTAAACTTTATAAAAACTTCTCTGAAGCACTGGGCATGCATAGTGGGCATTGAAATAAAGTTGAAAAAGAAGCTATCACTTTGTGATGATGGTTTAAAAAAGCTTTGAAACCATAGAAAAAGTAGTTAATAAAAGCCAAAAGTCTCTTATAAAATAAACAACAGTGTTGGATATTTTAGTTCTATGCAACTGTAAAACCTACAAGGAACTCCCAGAAAGGTTAAGCATTCACAAAAGCTATAGTTTGCTTCACCTCATGCCTTCTCTTTTTTTCGAGAAAAATTTTGTAAAAAGTAGATGATTTAGTTTATCCTTTTCAAAAGATCGATATGTAAAATACCAAAATAGTCAGCAGTATTTACTTTCTAATTAGGATTGTGTAAACAATACAGTAATACAAACATGACTCATACACATGCCTCGAACCACTGAAACTTTGTAAAATATTGTTTCTGAACTAACCAATACTCATGCCAACTCTCTACATTCAAGTTGAAGTTTTATTCTATATGGTTTTTGTTAAATATTCTAGTAGATAGAAAAATAGTAGAGTTATTTCTATTTAGTATAGTTTATAATTTTTAAAAGCCTAATACAGGCTTATAATTGTGACCATCTAATAGTTATGTGGTAAGAGTCACACATATCTTTTCTTTTGTTTCTCACTTTACTCCTTTTCCTTTTTTATTTCTTGCATTTGTATCTTTTATCGTCTACTTCTATATCTCTGTGTTTTTTTTTTATATATAAGTTTTTTTGTTTTTGTTCACTTCTCTACAAGAAGATGTTATCAGATTGGCAATATTCTATTGTAAAGTAGTAGTCAGATGTAGCCCCTGACATACTCTAATTTCTTTTGAAATTAGACAATCAGTATAGGTAGATCATTCGTAAGAACTTATAAAAGCACTTGCAAAATGTTGGGCCAAAATTTATAAACTAATTTGTATGTATGTAATACAAAAATATATAATAAAGGTAACTAGCAAAACTGCTCAAGTGAAGAAAAAAAAAAAAAAGAGAACTTAATAAAAAGAAAAACAAGACAATAAAAGAAAAATAAAAACAAAAGATAGTAAAAAAGAAAAAAATAAAAAAAAATAAAAAAAAACAAGGCAAAAGAAAAAAGAAGCTTGAAAAACAATTAATATGCTTGTTATAGAAGAAAAAAGACCCTTTTGATATAGCTTTAAGTAGTTAAATAAGCAGTCTATTTCTAACTAAAATAGTGCAACAGGTTGCACTTAGATATCATTAGGGTAACTGAGTGATGCTAAACTTAAATATTGAAAAATTCTATATAATTATATATGTATTTAGTTTTAAAAATCTTAATAAAATACTAACATAACTGTTTAAGACAAAAAAAAACTATTATCTTAAAGTTTTTTTAATTTTTTTAAATTAAAATTAAAAATAATTAATAATAGTGTTATATAGAAATATAAATATAATGTTATATTAGATAATTTAAAATAAATAGTACAAATGTAGTTTAGAAATCTTTGATATAATGAGTGTGGCGACCTAGTGAAGTGGTCAGGTTGTCAACCCTCCAAGTGGTAGGTTGGGTGTTCAAATCCAATTGATAGTGAAAATTTGGATAATCACCTATGTAATATTCATATTATGGCAACTGTTACTAATGATTGGGTTAAAATACCTGTAATGGTGGTCACACCAGCATGACTGGCAGATCATGGGGCATTCGTGTAACAGGTCATATGACATTGTCCTTTGGGACAAGGTTGTAGTTATACAAAGGAATACAAACTGGCAATAGGCGGTACAAACACTAGATAAGTCCTTGTGGCCATGTAAATCTGTTGAAATTGGGTAACAAGAAGTCCATTTG
>CAJVQA010006706.1:0-14609 GCA_910591915.1 Cetraspora pellucida | reverse complement strand
GCATTCACTATAATCGAGTTTGATTGCTACTCGTAGTGCATAGTTGAAATTATTATATTGTGTAAAGTTATATTGATAGATATGTTTTAAAAATGAATAGAGTGTTTGTGGATGTGGAAGTAGAGGTAGCTTTAGAGGTGCTAGCCATTGGTTATAGCATAAGTCTGGGTCATATAATGTTTTGTGAATTGGTTCTTGTAAAGCTTCCTTGATGTTTGATGATGAAATAGGGTTCAAGGAAGTGGAAGATTCTTCTGTAGATTTGCTCACCGTATACTCGGCTCTCACAGCTGTGAAAAGTACCATAGCCTGCTCTGTACGTTGAGTCTGGCCATCATTAACTTGGTTCTTTGCATAACAAATAAAATTATATAATAACTAGTTTATATAAATAATATTGAATTTGTAGTATTGTATAGAGATTCTAAATAAATTTTATACTATATTTCTAAGCTTTAAGATTTTATTTTTATAATTTTTAATCTTTACTTTAATAAAGCTAGTTTTTAATAAGATTTATTAAAATGTGTTATAACTTTTCTATATTTGTTAATAAATAATTTTATTTTATAATATTTTTTTAAATTTGTTGTTATTAAATTAATAATATAAGTAAAATATCTAAGATTTAGTACATTTGTATATTTTTTATATAATTTTTTTTAGCAGATTGAAAATTTGATATTGAATTTAAAATAATAGTTACAAATTTTTTATATCCAATTTACTTAATAATATTTAGAATTTTAAAAGCTATAAAATTGCCAGTATATAATTCTGCTAAATAGTTTTATAATAAAATAAGATTTTTTTTTTTTTTATTCTTTGACAGTCTTGTCAAAGCTCAAATACAAAATTTTACTATTTGAAACATTATCTATTTCTAGTAATCCACATTTTGAAATTGTAGGCCTAGCATTACCTAAGTACAGAAACTGCACTCAAATGTGACTTATTGCACCAGTTTATATCTAAACTGGGAGACCTTATTAGCAGTGTTGAAAATCTGTTTTGAAATTTATATTCTTATAAGAACACAATTATTTAATTTAATGTTCTCAAAAATATTTTTATGTTCTTAATAGCAAAAATCACTGTTACTATTTTTTAAAAATTTTCAGATAATATTGGTAATTTATTTAAATTTTTATCTCAAACTTGCTTGTTTTTTATGTTTGTTCATTTTCTCTTTAGAATTTTTTAAAATTTATTTATTTTCTAATTGTCAACTTAATTTGTACTATAGTATGTAGAGAACATATTTATCAAGCAATATGTTCTCAAAAATTTTTTATAAAGAACATGTTCAAAATAACAAATGTTCTCAAATTCAAAAGTATGTTCTCTTAAGAATACAAGAATATTAGATTTCCTACATTGCAGTAAGGAATTCAAATTTTATAATATATTTGTTGGTTAAAATGAAGTAAAAACTTAATAATAAGTATTATAGCTATTTTTTTAGATAATAGATTTGAGACAATAGAAATAATTTTATTTGCACTAGGCCTAATAGGGTTAAAAAGACTGATAATAAGTCTACTGTGTTGTGTGTAGTTATACAATACAGTTGTCTAATTTGGCAATAAAGTTTAGTTATAGTTTTAGAAGTGGTATCAAGTATATTTGTGTTTAAAATGTATTGTAATAAACTGTTAATAAGATTATATAGCAGTTGGTCAGATGGACATATTATCTAATGAAGATGAAAACTGGTTTAATGGCATTGGTAACAAGTTGATAAATATGAGTGATATCATTTGTGTAGAATAGAAAGATCATTAAGTAGAATTTTAATCCTAAAGAATTTAAGAGCAAAAGTTAAAAGCTATATAAAAATTTTAAGATTTTTTGATTATTGTTAATGTATAGCCAAGTGGCTTGCCAATTAATTTGGTTGAAAATTTTGTTTCATTTTTGAAACCAGTTTTGTATAGTTCATAAAGAATAAATATATGCATGACAGATTGTACAAATATTGCAACAAATAGGTAATTCTAAAGAGAATTTTCAAGATTTAGAATATAAGATAGGTTATAATATTATAAAACATAAAAGTTAGATATGGTAGGTTATAATAGTTTTGTGCTAGTTGGTCAACAAAATTGTTATACATATTTTCTTGATGTGCAGTTACTTTGTGAAAAATAATTTAAATTTTGTATAAGTTAATAAAGATAATTAGTAAATTCCATACTAAAAAATATAGTGTATATATATAAGATAAAGTTGTAGATAAGTTTATAATATTTTGTATTTAGAAATTACAGATTAAGAGTTTGTATATATGTTTATAATACTATTTCTAAGAGCAGTAATAAGAGCAGATAGAATAACAGTAAGTTTAGCTTTAAATAAACAAGGCCATAGTTTTGTTTAAGCTTAAAATGTATATAGTATAGAGTTATCAAAAATTTGGGCCTATCTGATACCCATAGAGCATTGTAAGATACCCAAATCAATAACAGAACCATCTGTATAAAAGTGAAGTTTTGATAGATTAGCATTATATTTTCTATTTATTAAAGATTGTATATAAGTAAACAAGATTCAAAAATTATAGGAATTAGTTGAGTTATAATAGTAATATTTGGAAGGTCTTGAATTTGAGTAGGATGTCAAATTGCAATAAAGTATATAAGATCAAGGTGATTAGTATTAAAATTAAGAGTTTTGTTATAAGTATTAACTCAACCCAAAAATTGAATTAAAAGATTGGTAGAAATAGTAATTATTTATTTGTTAGCAATTGTTTGAGAATTAAAAGAATAGTTTAAACATATATAGGATTAAATAAGTGAAAGAGGATAGAGTTAAGTAAATTGTGATTCAATATTATATTGCCAGTAGGTAATAAGAATAGATCCAGATGCAGAAGATTGCCTTTTGGCTTTGTTAGCAATGATTTGATCATCAAGTACTGTAATAAGCTATAGTTTTTTGCAAAATAAAAAGTGTTCAATTGTATAACTATAATAGTTTGTGTCAGGTAAGTGTAGGTGTTGGTAAAGAGTGCAATTGTAAAAGTGCTTGTAACTTGGTTTTCTAAGTAAGTAAACCAAAGTGGCTGTTTGCCTTTTGGGATTTGTAAATATAAGGAAAGTTATGTTTTCAGTTCAATAAGCATAAGTTGTCAAATGTAGTAAGTTAATTAAGATATAAAATACTATAATGGTTAAATTGTTTTTTAAAAGTTAAATATTTTGAATATAAGAAGAACAAAGATTCTAATAAGATAGAACCTTGTAGTATAGTATATGGAATGTTGTAGGTTGAGTTAGAAGTTAATGTAATACCAAGGTGTTTAAAAAGTTGAATTATCTTAATATTGGTAGTATATTTATTTGGCCCATTAATAATAGGATTCTTATGAATTAAGATACTAGTAGATGACCAAAGATTATTTTGAAGCTGTTGAAGCTAAATGCAAGTACTAATATCAAAAAGATTAGAAGAGTTAAATTTTTTAGTATAATTTTTAATATAGTATTAAAGTTGAATATTCTATATATTCTGAATATTATATAGTTAAGAGTGAAGTAGCATATTAGTTAAAATTGTATAACTAAGTTTGGCTTTGCTTTTGACAAGTTCAATATGGTTAGTAATAATTTTGTTACATATATTCTAACTTAGAACAATGTTATGAATATGATATTCAATTGTAGAAATAATAACTGTATTGATAATATATTGTATATATATGTTAGTAATTTTTTTAGTACTTACAATTTTTATAAAATATAATAATTCAGCTGTAATAAGCTTAGTTTGTTTTGTTTGTTTATTGTTAAGTATAAACTAGTATTCTAAAAACTTAAATAGTTCATTTGTAAAATGAAGGTTAAGTAAGTAATTGTTATAAATAATAGGACTATAATTAGTTAAAGAGTTATTAGTTGTAAGTATTGATTTAGTAGGATTGATTTGAATGTTGGCTATGTTGTAAAAGAATTATGCTATTGATAAAATTTGTGAAAGTTCTTGCTATAAAGATGCAATTTATAGAGTGTTATCCATATAGGTAAGAATAGAGCAGTAGGATTCAAGTTTGTTAAATATATGATTTTTAAGATTGGTTGACCAGAAAACTTTAGTGTTGTATCTATTAAACTTATTGTAAATATATGAGATAAATGGGTCATAATATATTCTTCATAAAAGTGAAGTAATAGTTTTTCTTTGTTGATACCATTATGAACTGAATATGAAGAGATAAGACCAAGATTTGTAATAACTTGATTTTGTCAGTTAGTGAGTAGTTTAATGATAGTATTGATAAAGTAGAAGGAAGTGCAAGATGCTGCAAGAAGCATTTAAGAAGTTCAAGATTAACTGAAACATAAGATTTGCTTATATTCTGAGACAAAAGCCAAATTGGTTTTTGATTACATGATGCATCTTCAGTAAAGTTATTGAGTATGTATATAGGTATTGAGATACTATTGTTAAATAAAGTAACATAATTATATGATGAAAAGAATTGGATGTTGTAAAAATATTTTACTGATTCTGTTTGTGATAATCTTTATATAAACTTTGCAGATATGTTTAATAAGGCTTATAGAGCAAGTAAGGTTGAGATCTCCATTAAATATATTTTGTTTTGAAATAGGGTAAATTCTGCTATATTTTCATAATTTAGGTATTTGGCTTGAGTTAAGGCAATGATTAAATAGAGCAGTTATGGCTTTAATGCAAGTGGCATCTGCATGTTTAAGCATTTTATAACTGATACCTGTAAGATTACAGACTTTCTCATTTAAAAGTTTTGATATAGTTTAAAGCACTTTTTTTTTTATAATAGAAGTAGTAAGAGAGTTATATTATTGGGTGTCAATGTGTGCTTGTGGTTAATATTGTATAGACTAAAAATTATTAAATAGGTTTTGGTCAATTGATTGATCTGCTGTTCAGTTAAGAAATAAGATTGTATGTATTGTTTGATAAAGTGTAGTTCTGTAACTAGTTTATTAGATAGTTTAATGTATGAAAAGTGAATAGGAGATTTGTAATGATTAAGGATACTGTTAATGGCTTGTTTAGGATGTGTAGAGAAAGTTTTACATCTTTATTTAATAGCTTGTTGAATTTGTTGTCAGAATAGTAAAGAGTTTTCAATATGGCATACATAATAAAGCTGTTTTCAAATATCTTGTACATGCTAAATCTATTGTTTAAGTTCTGAATTTTGGTTAGAAGACAAGGTTTGAAAATTACAGTTAGATCTTGTATTTATATTTTAAATTCTGGAATTAATTAAATTAATATTTAAATTGTTATTTAGATTTTTAACAATTTTGATTAAGTTTTCAAGTTTTTTAAGTAATAGGTGAAGTAAGGTGCTATAAGGTGAGTACTTGTAATTGTAGCTATATTTGTGAGATTTTTTGTTAGGTATTAAGTGTATTTCAGAATAAATAATTAAGTGCTCAATTTTATGCCAAGTAGTTTCTATGCTTTCATTAGTATTGAGTGTTATGTGATTTAAGTTTTTGGAAAAACAAGTCAGAAAATTCTGTTCATTTTTCTGATAACATGGCTTTGTAATTAAAATTCTACAACTAATGCCAATATAATAGCATGGAGATTTGCTAAATACATTGGTAAAAGACTATAAAGAAAGAAGAATAGAATGGTTACTTAATATAGAGTTGCTACTATTAACAAGACTGTATAAAAGAAAGAACTATAAATTAAATAAATCAGTCTATATGTAGTTAATGCAGCTTTGACTAGTATTGTTTAATCATATAGAATGTTTGTTATAAACATGTGCTCCAAGGTTATACATATTGGTTTGATGTAAGTAATTAGTTAGTTAGAATTTAGATAATAAGCTACAAATATCATTATGTGTATTAAAGTCATCAAGAATAATTAGATAAAGGTTAAGTTAATAAACTTGTTAGATCTATTAAATAACTATTTCTTGAGCTTTGTTGCATCAATGTGTATTAGTGAAGAAGAAATAAACTGCTATAATACAGAGTTTAATTTACTTTTAAAAAAGAAGTCTAAAGCTACTGCTCCTCTAGCATGTATTTGGCAGTTGTGTATATGTAGTTAAAAGTGGTTGCAGATTATAATAGCAACACCTTTTGCAGAATTTTTAAAGTTTGTTCAAAAATAGGTAAACAGATTATTGTTGCAAAAATGAAGATTAGTTGTATTGACAATTTTTGTTTTAGTAATACAAGCAATATCAATGTTATTATAAAAACAGTAGTTTTGCCATATTTCTTTTTTGGTTATTGTATTAAATTCTTAAACATTATATGTTGCAATGTTTAAATAGAGGTCTTGCTGATTTTGCTTAGATATAAGAATTTGAAATAAATATAATAATGAGGTTGAAAATAGTAATAAAGAAATAGAAGAAGATAAAGGTTATTATAGTGGTATTAAAGATGTAGAAGATAATGAGTTTGGTGCTAATATTGAAGTATATTGATTTATTAAATTAAGAGAGTCATCTTTTGTTGTATATAATTTTAGTAAAATGTTTGAATAATGCCAAATAGCTTGATAAGATAGAATAAAATAATTAAATAGAGGTTTAGGTTCAGATGAAAGGTAGACATAGACTTCACTGTTATTATTTTCAATAAAAATAATTAAAGTATAACTATAAACACTGCTTAATACATAATCAAAACTATAAATATGTTATAAAAAAGAAATAATTGTTTGTGAATGTAAGAGTAATAAAAGATGGTTATAGGCTAAAAATTTATTATAGCATGTATAAACTTGTATAGAACCAAAATGTTCATTAGCAATAACAGTATCATCATGACCAGATAGAACAGTTTCTACTAGTTGTATATAAGTGTAATTTAAAACATTATCTTTAAGAACAGGTTTGGTATATTGTGTGTTATTAAGTATTGAAGAATATTTTGAAAGAATAGATATTAATAGATAGAATCTATAGTCAAATCATTGTAGAATGAAATAGTCAAATAAGGGTTCTGGTTTATTTAATAAGTATATTAAGCACTTACTATAGTCTAGTTTAATTGATATTGCTAGTGTAAAGTTATAAAGATTAAGTAGTATGTAATTGTAAGGATGTATATGTTCAAAAAAGGAATAAAGAGTTTGTAGATATGGAAGTAAAGTTAGGTCTTGATAGGCTAACTATTTATTATAACAAGAATCTGAATAGAGTAGTATATTATATTATAGGTTATATAATGTTTCTTTAAAGTGTAATGATGCAATAGAGTTCAAGAAGATAAAAAGTTCCTCTGTAGATTTGCTCACCATTTGCTTAGCTCTTACAGTTATAAAGAGTGCCATAGTCTGCTCTGTGCATTGAGTCTGGCCATCATAAACTTGGTTCTCTGCATTATTCAAAGTTTAGTTATAGCAAATATTAGCTATTATAATATATGTTTGTTATAATATTTTGATATAACTGTGTAGCTTTTTAATATAACTATATTTTATCAAGATTTTGCATTTATAATATTAATCTTTTTTATTTTTTTTGTTATGAAGTTGTTAGTCACAAGTAAATAAGTAATAATTTTTTTATTATATTTTTCATAAGTAATTTGATCATTTGAAGCAACTTCTTTATAAATGCATAACTAAATTTTTTATAATTAATTTGCTTGCCTAATTTTTATTAATAGTAATATTTAATTATCAGAAAAAATATTTTTATATTTATAAGTTAAATAAATTCATTATAAATATTTTAAAAAATGATAGTCTAGTATATAAAATATATAAATTGTAATAATTTTTTATAAATTTTAAGAATAAAAATATAAGCATAAATACAAAGAAATCAATATTGTTAAAATTTTTAACAAGTGTAGATTAATAAAACAAAATTTATAATATAAAAATTACTATTATTACTTATAATTTTAAAAACTGATTTATTAGTTTGATATACTATTTTATTGTAATATTTGTTAAAAATAAATTAAAACTGCAAGTAGTAGTTGGTTATAAAATTACTTTTATTAATAAATATATTATATAATAATTATAATAAAGTTTGTTAACATTATATTTAAGCAAAATAATTTTTTTAAATAGTTCTGTAAAATGTTTATAATGTAACTAAGAATTAAAAAATTCTAATACATTAAAAATAAAATATCTAAATTTATTTTAAGAATATTTATAAAGAGTTCATATTTTTGAAAATATTTATTAATATAAATTGCAGTTTAGTATAATTTTTTTTTATAATTTTATTAAAACCTTTTATATGTAATAATTTTGCTTTAGTCCAAATTTTATCTTGAAAATTTGTTTAAAAATTTGCATTAATGTTTTTTTTAATATATTATACATAATGTGTATAAAAAACATTAGAATGTTTTAGTTTTATAATATTTATAATACTTTTTTCATAATCACTTATAACTACTAATTAATTTAAATTTATTATTAAAAGTGCTTTATTTAAGTTTTTACAAAGCCATATCCAATTATCTAAATTTTTAATAAAAGTAATAATTAATGTTGTAAAAAAAGCTTTTTTATTATTTTTGTTTGTATTTGCACAAAAATATTTTTTTATAACTTGATTTTAAATAATATATATTAAAAATATATACAATTTTACAATATTTAGCTGTTTTAATTTATAGTTATAAACAAAAATAATATATAAAAAATCAATTTTCAATATTAGTTTTAAATAAAACAATATTTTTAAATTTATTATAAATACATGATTAAATAATAATTTTATGTATTAATAACTTTTATTTATTTTTTCTGTCTTGTGTTTTTTATTAGCAGTAAACTTCTTTATACTATCATATATAATATTTTAACTCTTATTTTTGAGAAAATATAATTTGCAATACTATGAAGCTCTAAGTTACTAGTCCAAATTTTTTAATATAAAAAGCTGATATAAGAAAGATAGTTAGGTAAAATGTTAGAAAACAAATATTCAAAATATTATATAAAAGAAATAAAATAATTAATAAAATTAACAAACTTTTAGCTTAAAATCATAAGATGATATTATAATGTTATACTAAAATTTAAAATTTAAACTAAAAGAAAGATAATATAAAATGATTAATATAATTATTAATAAATGTTGAATAATGCTAATAGATAGGTTAATAATTATATAAATTATAAGAAAATATTAAAACAAATAATGTAGTTATAAATAAATAAATCTAACTAGACTAATATAAATTATATTTAAAAAGATAAAAACTAATAAATATTTATATAAAAACTTCCAAATAATATTATACAAATATATAAAATTTTATTATATAAGCTTAATATTAAAAAGATAGTTTAATGATTTATAAAGTTTCTAAATTTATTAACTAATAGACTAATAATTTTATAATGTACAAGAAGATGTAAAAATAAATAACAAATTTATATATATATATATATAAACTAGAATATTATTTAGTATATTAATAATAATATATACTGTGACAGATTAATGACAAGTCTGTTGTTTCAACTAACCAGATGTTATATAATGTTATTAATTTAAAGAAACAAGACTTCAAGGCATAGATAAAGAGTTGACAAGTATAAATTTTATTTATATAATGACTTCAACCTTTTTTTCTACTACTTGAAGGCAACTTTATTAAATTTTTATTTTGCTTTTATATATTTGGCTGTTACTAATAATTTTTTTATTTATTTTAGCTTTTTCTCTTATTTATTTACTATTTTACTATTATACAATTATACTATTATGTGTTTTATCTAAACTGTGTAAGTATTTAATTTTGTATATTTTATTTATTTTAATGCAATTGTACTGACTCATCTTTCTATTATTTTGAATTTCACTACTCTTAAACATTACTATTATTGTATAATATCTTTTCTAATTTAGGCATATTCATCTAGCCTTAATTATTTTAGCATTGAGAGCTCAATTATGCATATTTTACTATTATAAGAATCAATTATGTATATACAATTTGTAGGTTCCAATTGGCACTTATGCAATATATCATAATGCATAAGCTGTCATAAATTTTTTACCTATAATGATACCAATAAATTATAATATAAAAACCTTCTTAAGATATTTAACTAATATATAAAATTTTATTATATAAGCAAAGTACTTTTAAGATATACAGTTGTATTATTTAGTTTATTATTTTTATTAACTGATTGCTTAATAAATATATAAATAACAAGAAGATATTTATATGATTATAAAAGTATTATAATTAACTCTTTCTAATGATCATTTAAACCAAACTTTTCAAAAAGCTGAACTATAAAAAAATAATATAATTAATATATTAAACTTTATAAAAACCTTTTTTAGAGTATTGTATATACATAGTTGAACATTAAAACAGAGTTAAAAAAGAAGTTGCAGCTTTGTAATGATGGTTTAAAAGCACTCTGAGACTATAGAAGAAGTAGTTAGTAAAAATCAAGGTTTTTTATTAGGTAAACAACAAAGTTGAATATATTATTTCTATATAATTGTAAAATCTACAAGAAATTTCTAAAAAGGTCAATAACTCACAGAAGCTACAAAGTTGGTTTACCTCTTGCTTTACTTTTTTTTGAGAAAAATTTTGTAAAAAGTAGGCAATTCAGTTTACTTTTTTCTAAAGATCAATAAGTAAAATCATCAAAACAGTTAATAGTATTTACTTTATAAACAGGTTTGTTAATGATATAGATCAAAAATATTACATTAATACAAACATGACTATACACATGTCTTGAGCTACTCAAAATCTGCTAATATTGTCTTCAGACTAACCAGTATCCTATACTGACCCTTTATAACAAATTAAAGTTTTTTTTCTTATATAGTTTTTTTGTTAAATAATTTAAATAAATAGAAAAATAGTAGAATTATTTCTATTTAGTATAGTTTATAATTTTTAAGAAGCTTAATACAGACTTACAATTGTAACTGTCTGATATTTGTAAATTGTAAGTTTTATATATTTATTTTTCTTATTTATCTCTTTCTTCTTTTTATTTTTAATTTGTATCTTTTATCACTTACTTCTATACTTCAGTTTTTTTTTTATATAAAAATTTTTTTTGTTATTTGCTTCTGTATAAAAAGATACCATCAGATTGGCAATGTTCTATTGTAGGGCAGTAGTCAGATAAGCAGTCTATCTCTAACTAAAATAGTACAGCAGGTTGCACTTAAATACTATCTAAATAGCTAAGTGATGCTAGACTTGTATATCAAGAAATTCTATATAATTTGTATAGTTTTAAGAGTTTTTCAAATCAATTAGTTAAAAAGTTATTAACTAGTTGATTTTTTAACTAATAATTTAGATCACTAATTAGAACTAATAGTTGATTTAGTAAAATAATACCATAATTCTCTGTTTTCTTTTTTTTTATTAATTATAATTTTGCTATTATTTAACTTAGCTACTGTATCTGATAGTTGAAAAATCTTAGAATTTTAATTTTAGACAAGTTAATTAAATTTATAGATTTTGTTATAATAGGTAATTATTATTGAATAGTTACAGTAATTTGAAAAGAGTTATTTAATTTTAGAAGTAATATTCAATAGATATTTGTTATTAAACAATATCTCTCATTAAATTTTATTCTATTAATACTAATCTGGTTAATAAGATTATTTATAATTAATGTATTTAAGATTATCTATTCTAGTTTACAAATATTTGCTAATATAATATTATTAATTTATTTTATTTATATTAATTTGTTAGTAACCTTTATAAATAACTATTAATCAATTTAAAAAACTCTTTTTGCAAATTTATTGCACAAAAAATTAACAAAAAACTTATCTGTCTAAAAACATTTATAACTATTTATTTTACTAAGACAATCTGTCTTAGTGTTTTAAGTAACTTGTTCAGCTTAGTAATTTATATATACTCTAAAAATATTATAAATCTAGCTCTTAAACATATAAAAAAACTATACTAATGATTTTTGGTCTTTAATTTTAAAAAATTAACTTTTTTACAGTTTTTACTATAATAACTTGTCTTACACCCTTAATTAAAGTTGTAGTATACACTTATTTGATCAAAACAAGCTCCAAAAAAAGAATTTTGACTCAATATTGATTGAACTACAGCTAAATTCATCTTTTACTCTCTTGTAAAATTTTTTTCTATCTTTTGTTCCTATCTTATCCCTTTTTTTCTTACATAATTTTGTATAATCATACTATCATTTCCCAATATATACTTTATTAATTTATATCAAAATCCTTTAACCCATCTATTTATAGAAATTCATTGAATACAATCAGTAATTTCTATATTTGGTTCTTATTAATTGTATGCAGCAATTTGTGTTGCAAACTTTATCTGTTCCAGTATGTGACTAAAATTATTCTAGTCACACACCAGTATTACTTCTGTAATATCTCAATTATACAACTCTTGTTCTTATCTCTTAACCTTATAAAATTAATTATCTAACTATTAGAAATCTTTTTAGGTTTCTAATACAATACTTATTTAATTTATAACAAATTTAAAAATGCCTATATTAAGCAACCAAGAGCCTAATATTGCAAACCTTGATTACTTCTACTAAAACTTATTTAACAGTTTTATAATTGCCTTTTATAAAGAAAAAAATAACAACAATGCTCACCCAATTCTTTCTTAAATTAAACCAACTTCTTGTCTAACTAAAAACCTCAGAACTAACAAAATTACTTATTTTTTTCAAGCTCTTACTTCTATCTCTATGATCAGATATACCAAAAATTTAATTATTGAGACAATTGATTGCAATTATTTGATTTCAATCAATTAATTGATAGTGCAGCCACAATTAATTAATTAATTGCAATTTTTGTCAAAGTTCACAAAATGTATACAAAATGTGTAATAAACTATATATTTACTGATCTTGACATCAAAAATTTGTAGTTTAAAAAAAAAATAACATACGTAATTAAATAAAAAATCAAAGCTATTGATCTTTCTTTTTAATAAGCTGCATAATTTACATTTCTTTTTGAAGACACATATATAAAAATAGCACTCTAAATATTTATTATTAAATTAGTTTCAATGAGTGCAAAAGTTTTAAACAAGTGTTATATAGAGATCTTTTTTAAACTTGCAGAAAATAGCAAGTACCATTGTAATTTGTGCTCTTCTGAGTCACAGCTGATAACCTAAAAAAAAGAATCAGGTTATATGAATTTAATGAACTATTTAGTAGCAAGACATGAACAATTTAAGTTGTTTTACTAATAGTGAATTTAAAATAATATCTCTACAACAAACTTTGCTACATTTATCTACAGTGCAAGTGTACTCAATATTTTTAATTGGGTTTGTCTTATTATAAAATATCAATTACCTCTTAATACATATGAGAATCTCAACTTTATTGCATACACTAGTCTTTTAAAATTGAATGTTTTGATGGTTGGTAAGTATATTAGTAGCTTGGCAGATGTTGTATAAGAAAGGATAAAAACATTTTATCAGAGAAAATTGGAATCATGTTTGACAGATGGACAAGTAATAGCATTCACTTTGTTGGATTATTTGGAATATATCAAACTGTTCACAAATCTAGGAATTTAGTCTTGTTGGCATTTTTACTATTTGTAAATCATATTATCCAAAATGCAGATGTGCACATTAGGTTTTTTAAGGATATTCTAGAATTATATAATAAAAGTGTTAAGAATGTTCTTTTTCTTTTAGGAGATAATTGTAGTACTAACAAAAAATAGCTAGTAATTTGAATTTTCTGCTAGTTGAATGAGCATTACATTGTCTTAATTTAGGTGTTAATAATCTTATTAATTCTTTGTTCACTCTTGTGTACCAGATTTGTAAAATTGTATATATGATATACACTTATAAGAATTGTAAAAAACTTGCAAAAGTAACATTTTTAACATCTATTTTAGACAATGCAACCCATTAGATAAGTGTTATGAAAATAGTTGAACAATTTAAAGAACTTGCTCTCTATATTACTCAGGCCAACAGGTTTTTAAGTTGTTTTTTTTTTTTTTATTTAAAAAAATACTAGTTGGCATATTTTATTTATATTATACTATTACATACAGGTTATGATATTTTATTAATAGAACAATTGGATTTTAATGAAGTTGATCATTTTATTAAGCACCTTAAATATTTTTCTGAAGCAACTAATGATTTACAAACTGAATCTATGAACTTAGATAATATTCATGCTTATTTTGACTTGCTAATAGAAGAATGTCCAATTCTAGAAAACTGATTAGGAAAGAATGCATAGATCATTCACAATCTTGTTTTTGAAAAGGCTGTAATTAAAGTCTTGCACAAGCATGAATCTGTATTAACATTCAATAAAAGACAAAGACTTCAAAAATTTATTGTAAAATGATCATTGGTAGATAATAATCCAATGACTATGAAAGAACATATAAAAAAAAAATGCAAATTAGAGGAATTAATGTACATGAACATGAACATTATTCCTCCTACATCTAACCTGTAGAATGTTTGTTTTCACTTGTTAAATATTACTATATATACTGAAGAAAATCTTTTGATCTATATTGTCACGATCCAAAATAGGATCGTCGATATTTCATTTAAGTTACATCGCATAATGAAGTAATAATATATAGTAAT
>CAJVQA010006705.1:0-14610 GCA_910591915.1 Cetraspora pellucida | reverse complement strand
TCTTGTACTGCACTGGTCCAAAAACCTTTATACTGTGCATTTAGGCTATGTAGTAAAAACTTTCCTTCTCTTTCTGCTAGATTTGTCTTTACTATACCTAAAATTGTTATTTCTTCTTTTTTCACCCACTCAGTCAGATTTTCTAGCTTCTATCTCTTAGTCTTAAGTCCATTAATATTGTGACATACTATTTTAAGTTCTTTTTTGGCTTTTTGTCTTCAGTCTTTTTTGAGCTAATTGTTTCTTAAAATTATTATATCATCTTCTTTTTTTTTATCTTTCCTGCTTTCGATTCCTATTGGATAAGAAGGTTGTTTTGGTTGTTTTCCTTCAAATGGTTTCTTTTTGTTTTGCAGGAATTCTGTAATCTTCTTATCCATGTTTGTGTTATCAACTGTAACTACTTTCAGGAGCGTTGGGCAGGCTAAGCCTGTCCTTCGCTTATTATTTTTAGCTTTCCTAATATGTCTTGGAGAATTCTTTGGTGAAGTTCAATTTTCTTCCAAACTTCTTCTGTTATTTTGTTTTTTTCTTCATTGTCTTTTTTATGCTTCTTTTCGATATTTTCTTTTTGCTTTAGATTCTTGCTTGTTGCTTGGCCTTTTATAATTTCTGACTTCTTGTCTTCTTGTTTTTGTAAATTATATCTGACTTTGTTTGTTTTTCTAGGGTTTATATATTCTATCACTGCTTCTTCTTTTGCTTTCCAGTATAGTATGTAGTTGTATATCTTATTGGTTTGCTTATTGCTTTCTTTAAATCCGCATTATTTGCAAAGGTGACTGTTGCCATGCTTCTTGGGTTTCCATTTCTGTTTGGGGAGATGTGTACCACTTTAGCTCCCTTGTTTCTTAGACATCTTAGCAACAGGATTTCAAAGGCTTCTCTTGCTAAACCCATTAGTTTTGCAGTATGCTGTCCTTGGTTCTTTTTCTGCGTATGGTCTTCGTATCCTCAAGTTATCTGTACTAGATTGTTGTTACCAAATGGAAGTGCCCATGGGGCTCTTTCTTTTTCTAAGAATGTGGATTGTATTATAGCTAATGCCTTGAATCTTGTTCTTTTGATTTTAACCACCTGTGCGTCTCATATATTTTTGCATATATATTTGACTTCTTCCTCTTTTATGTTTGCTGGAAGGTTCCAGATTGTTAGAAATTTGTCTGTTTTTTCTTCTTTTATTTCTTTTCTTTTATTCTTTCCATTAAACACTTTTGTAGAGACATTTCTTTTCTTTTCTTGATTACTGTATAATGCTTTTGTTTCTATATATTGATCTGTTCTTGTCTTTTCTTCTTTTATGGCTTCTGTTGTTGTTATGTCTTTCTTGTGAAGTTCTTTTATTGCTGCTTTTCTGCTACTAATACAATCAAAATCTAACTCTATCCATTTGTTTCTACTCATTGCTTTTTCTTCGACTGACTTTATATGCTTGTTTTCTTTTAGTACAGTCTTTATATATTGCAGTCTTTCTTGTATCATGTTTCCTTTCAGATTGCTGATTGGTATTTGAGTTTTGTATGAGCTGTTGTTGCTATATTCTCTATTTGTTAAGGCCCATGAACTATGTTCTAGTAAAATATTTGTTTCTAATTTATACTGTAGTTGTTTTTCCAACTTCTTAGTTTGCGAATTTTTTCTTTCTTGACTTTCTGTTTTATTGAAAGCTTTTTCTTTCTTCTTATTTGTTTCTTTTTCTTTCCCTTCTTCTTCTTCTAGTTGTTGTCTTCTCCTTTTACTACCTTTCGCTTTAGCATTCTTGCTACTTTTGGTAATTTTTATTCCTTGCATCTTGTCTTCATTTACAGAATTCTCTTTTAGTTTCATGTTTAAAAGAAATTCAACTGATTTTGAATTCAGGCTCATGTTTCTGATTTTTTTAGCACATTCTTCTATGTTTTTGTTTGTAATTCCATGCTATTCGCTTTCCTAAGTGCTATTATTATTTGACTATATAGAAGCAAATCATATACTGTAATTCTATCTACATCTTCTACTACTAAGCTTTTTGCTATTAACTCTATATCATCTGGGCTTGCTGGTTTTGTTGCATCTAAAACTTTAATAATTTGTTTGCTATCTGTATATCTTATTATTTTTGCCTCATAATCGCTAACATATCTAAGTAAACTCTGTGTTTGTGTAGCCTCTATATTCCCCAAATCTTGTTTTAGTCTTCTTTGCATATCTAGTTCTATCTTTGTTTCTTTGTTTATTTTGTTGTATGCGTTGTTTATTTCCAAATTTGTATATGTTGTGTTTGTTTACTTGTTGTTTGCTCAGATGACTGGTCACATGTGGTTGTTTGTTCTTTTCCGAGTCTACTGTAGTTCCCCAAAAAATTCCAATTTTTTCTAAATTTTTCTTTATTTTTGACGAAAGCTGCTGCTATGCTATATGGTTTACTTCTTTTGCTGCAACTTTGTATTCTACTTATGTGCTTTGTCTGTCTGCTTCTTTTTTCTTAATGCTTTTTTGTATGTTTCCTATACTGTTTTTTGAGTTATTTATGGTTTTGTGTTCTGACTAAATTTGTAAAAAGGATCAGCAGAAAGAGTTTTAATGAAAAAGTAATATAAATCTTCAACAATATTATTATAAAAACTAAACTACTAAAAACAAATACTAATATTGAAGTATCCAAATAGACAAAAACTTCTAAGTTAGGAATCTACCAACTAAACTATTAAAATAAACTAAAAAAAAAAAGAATATTAAGCTAATCTGATCTATTAATAAACTAATTGTAATTTTATATAAATTATTTGAATTTAAAGTTTAGAAAACAAATAAAAATATACCAAAATACTAAGAATATGCTGTAAAGTAAATATTAAAATTTAAATAAACTCTACAAAAATATAACAATTAAAGATAAAACTCTAATTACAAGTATTAATCTTATTATAATAATACTAAGTTAATTATAAAAATAAGTACAAAAGATTTATTTCAAAGATAAAATAGTTTTAAGATTAAAATAATAATCTAAACATAATCTAATAATATTATACAAATTATAAATTCAAAAGGTTTTAGAGGGTGTGGTGACCTAGTGAAGTAGATAGGTTGTCAACCCTCAAGTGGCAGGTCTAGAGTTCAAATCCCAGTAATAGCAAAAATTTGTAATTCTTTCTGTATTACAGCTAACTGTCTTCTGTGATTGGTTGGGATAGGATACTTGTAACTCATGTCATACCAGTCTGACTGGAAGGTCTAGGCATTCATGCAATATTGTACAAAGAAACAAAAACAGTACCAGGTGGTATGAACCCAAGATAAGTCCTTAAACTGTATAAATCATGGAAACCAGATAGGAGGACAGAAGCCTACTTGGAAGACCCGAGTAGAGAGGTAACCTGAACTTTTGATGATGCTACTATAAAGACTAGACCTATAAAACAGAGCTAGAATTTGTAAAACCGGTCAAAGAGCTGGCCTTTGAGAAGTGACTAAATAGAACCAACCAGGCTACCAGAATTTCCAGGTTCTAGAGGAAAAGGTTACATGCCAGCAAACATGTAAATCAAAGGTGTATAGTTATGATCTGCCTTTTCAGGCTATCTGGTTTGGGAGCTTGATAGAACTTGAATTGAATACCAAAGTAGTAGAGATATGTTGTAAAGTCAGTACTGAGGTTAGGGTAAACTCTACAAGGGCATAGTGGTTAAATGATATACTCTGACCATCAGTATTGGTCTCGGCCATAGTAACATTAGGTTAGCTGTAAGAATAGGATACAGAAGATTCTGGAAGGTTTAGTACAAGGTCAAAGGTTTCTCATATGAGTGAACTGCTTTAAAGACTTAGTGACCATGGCATATTTGCACTGGTATTGACTAGAACATCTTGGTAGATGTAGATAGATAGGTGGATATAGGAACAGAGTGGTTACATAGGAAACTTACAAGTAGGTTTCAGGTATGGCAGCTAGTGTAGAATCTTCAAGCAGACTACTTAAATTAAACAATGACTAAAGTTGTACGAATGGCTAGTTGTACACTCTTTTCATAGTTGCTCCTTGTGGTTGTAATATAATCATTAGCTGAATGTACTATCAATAAAATCCTGGGTCGCAAGTACTTACCTTAATATTTAAAAAAATTCAAAAGGTTTAAAATGAAACACTTAAGCAGAAATATTAGATATAACAATTAATAAGAAACTTTTATATAAACTGCTTAAATAAATATATATAAAAATTATATATATAACTAATTGTATACACTTTCTGTAATAGTTCATAAAATTACATTATTAAAAAAATTATTAACAAAAATTAAAAAACTAAAAAGATTATCTTAAAAAAAAAAAGCAAAAAAACTAACACTAAAGTAGTTGGATCAATCTTAGCTTATTTATTAAAAATAATAATAATTATTAAATAATAAAGTTAACAAAAATTTTGATATGAGGGGTGTGGCGACCTAGTAAAGTGGTCAGGTTGTCAACCCCCCAAGTGGTAGGTTGGGTGTTCAAATCCTATCGACAGTAAAAATTTGAATAATCACCTATGTAATATTCATATTACGTTAACTGTTACTAACGATTGGGTTAGGATACCTGTAATGGCGATTGCACCAGCATGACTGGCAGGTCATAGGGCATCTGTGTAAGTATGGTGTTATACAGAGGAATGCAAACTGACAAATCGGGTGGTGCAAACACTAGATAAGTCCTTGTGGCCATGTAAATCCGTTGAAATTGGGTAACAAGAAGTCCATTTGGGAAGACCTGAGTAAAGAGGTAGCTGGATCTTCGACAGCCCTATTGTAAAGGCTAGCATGAAGAAATGGATACCAAGGTCATAGTACTCAGTTGTAGTAGCCAGACAGGTAAGAACCTCTAGATTGGGTGGCTTGGAGGTACCACCAACCAGACTGCCGGAACGAACTGGAGGAAAAGGATATTGGGCTGACCCGATATACCAATAGACTGGTCATAGTCCTATACAGGCTATCTGGATTAGAAGTTTGATAAAAAGGCTGGACAAAAGGCAAGGGTATACTAAAGTACCAAGGTTATACTGTGAAGTAGATGCTGGAGTCTAAGTGAACTCTACAAGGGCATAGTGGTTTAATGGTTAGCCCTGACTGCAAGTGTTGGTTCTGCTATAGTAATACCTAGGTTAGCTGTAAAAATGAGTACAGAAGGCTCTGAGGAGTTTATCTCAAGAATAAATTAGTCCTAAGATTGAAGATGATGATCTGATACATCAGTAATGACCAGTGATATTAACACAGGTTACAGATTCAGAGAGTTTAAAATAAAACACCCAAGCAAAGATGTTAGATATGGCAATTGGTAGGGAACCTTCAGGCAGACTCCTTAAATAGGTAATATAGAAAAGTTGCACATATAGCCAATTGTATGCTCTCCTGTAGTGGTTCATTGAACCACAATACTGATAAGTGATTAATAAAAGTCAAAAGACCAAAGAGGTTACCTTAATACCAAAAAAAAAAAAAAACAGATGCTATAATACAAAAAATTATTTAAATTTTTATTATTAATAAGTTTTAAACTTCGAATTTATCATTTAAAAAAATAATAATTTATCTACTTTATTAAGTTATTTTAATTTTATTTTTAAATAAAAATTAATTTGTATAATAAAGAATCAAATAATATAAAAAAATATATAAAATCTATATATTGTAAAATTACTTAATAATATTTGCTACTTTTAACTAATTAAGAATAGGATGAATGTAGATCATTTTTTATATAAACATGTGTACTAATTTTTTGTATATAACATATATAGAAATTAAATGCCACATGTGATCTAGAACTTTCTATTCATAGTTCTATTATACAGATATATATACAGTACATTACATATCTGTATATCAATACACAGGTTGAATAAATCTATACTAGAGAAATATCAGAAAGCTGATATTAAATAAAAGTTAACTGATAATTTAATGATATTATAATGAGATTTAAACCTGATATGTTACCAATATGAAACAAAAATTTGGCAGAAATAGGATACCTTTCAGAATTATATCAGATAATTAAAAAAAATCTTTCAGTATTATTTTATTTAACTGAAAATTAATATTGGCAATTCAATAACTTAATCAGAATCCTGATATTAATTATATAGAAATAATATTATTAAGTTTCAGAACACTTATCATAAGCATATTGGAATTCTGATATCACTATATTTAAAACAATTGTTTTTGTTTGTTATTGCTTCACTGTATTAGACATTACTAAACATTTTTAATTAAAGCAATAGAACTAAATATACTTATTAAATATTTTATTCAAAAGCAATATTACAATTTTAAAAAAAAGCAATAATACAAAAGTTATACACAATTTTAAACAAATTGATGATGCTAGCAAAAACAAAAATATATTATTTCTAGATTATGATCAGAATTAGTAGAAATAATATATAATTACTTACTCACTAGGATCTTTATCATTTATCCTTAACATGAAGTACATGATTATTCTCTTTATCTTTTTTAGATTTAGGATGAATGTTCTGTTAGCATTCTGTTAAAGCCCAATATTAGTTTTTGAAACTTCATCTGAATAGAAGTTATCATTATTAATTGTTGCAGATTATTGTGAAATCAGATTATCATGAAATTCACGTGCCCTATAATTGTCACTGTAACTATACACTGTATCTGGTAATTTTCATATAACTTGAGCAACAAGAGCAACTGTTAAAATTCGTAGATGATTCCAATATAGTTACACATGATTACCAACCAATCGTATTTCGAATTTTAGTAAATTGGTCAATCAAATTGCAAAAAACAAAATTGTAGAATTCACAAAGATTCAAAGAATATGTTATAAGACAATGTGAAAGCATTAATTCATCTATTAAATTTACTCTCACTTTATAGAAAGTTAAGCTACCCGAGCTTTTAAAAGAAGTAGTATACAATGTATAAAAAAAATTATTTATCAATTATGTAACTATGTCAGAATAATCTACAAATTTGAATAGTCACTCCTATTAACTTGATCATAAAAAAAAATAATAATAAAAAAATAAATCATTTTAAGAAAAAGCAACTTCACTCAGCAATAGCCATCCACCCACCCAAGAAAAAAGCAACCCACCTACCTAAGAAAAAGCAACACCCACCCACTCATCCAAGAAAAAGCAATGCCCACCTATACAAGAAAAAGCAACACCCACCCACCTACTCAAGAAAAAGCAATGCCTATCTACCCATCCAAGAAAGTAGATTCTTGCCATTTACCTGCACAAAAAAAAACCCTTAAGGTTTTTTTTTTTTTTTTTATAGTACTAATTCCTCATGATACAGCAGAGGAGTATTAGATAATAGTCGAATATCTTCAATCAGGAACTTTCCTGGATAGCATTCTAAGGAGTCCTGTTATTCCTACTGCATGTTCCAACTTTACTTGCCACTGCAAAAATTTTAAAATCGACGAAAATAGAATTCTTTACGCTAAGCTAGTTGTAAAAAATTGTGTGGTCAAGTTTGAAAAATGTCATATAGTTCTCAAATATGATGTAAAAATGCATGCTATAATTTTGGAATGTTTTCATGATCAAGCAAATTACCATGAATACTATAAAACTTTCTTCACAATTTTAGAAAAGCATATTAGAATCATTCAGAAAGAGGTGAAAATATATATAAACAAATGTGTCATCTGTGCTATAAATACCTCCATCAAAGAAAAAACTGATGTAATATCTGTAGTGTCTTTAGGCTCTTGGCAGCACATTCAAATCGACTTAGTTGACTTCTGCAAGTTTGCTTATATGTGTTTGTGTGTCTTCTAAATTTTTTGTCACAGTCTCAATAAAAAATAAAGAAGCAGAAATGGTTGTGATACACTTTCTTAATAATGTTTTCAAGATTCTTGGGCCTTCTGTGGTCCTTCAAAGTGATAACAGTAAGGAATTTGTCGCAAATATAATCACAGAAATTTGTAGGACACTAAACATTAAAGTTAGGCACAGTCAGCCTCTGCACCCATAGTCACAAGAACAAATTGAGTAGCTTAATCAGACTGTGGGTTGTAGTTTCACTAAGTTACTTTGGGATCCAAACAATCAATTGCAAAGAAAAGACTAGGTCAATGTAATCGACATATTTGTCACATCATATAATTTGACAGTTCACATGGCATATAGTCATACACTACACGAAGTACTTTTTGGATGGAAGATGCATTATGTCTATGATACCTCTAGCATAATTGGTTTGTTGATGTTCAATTTGTTAAACTTAGGGTTAGCAAACTTAAATTAAGTAGGGTTAGAGTTAGCAAACTTAAAATGTGTAGAGTTAGAATTAGCAAACTAATAGAGTTAGGGTAGTTAGATTTTAAAATTAGATTTGGATTTTTTTTTTTTTTCTTTTATTAGATTTCAGAATTATAGTACTAAATGTTCATTTATTTCTTTTTATAATAGATGCTTTTGAGAATGCTGTCACAGAATCTTTCATCACCACTCAGACCACCACTAATGCTGCCACCATCGATGCCACTACTACCGATGCCACTGCCATTACCACTGATGCCACCATCACTGATGCCACCACCACTGATGCCACCACCACTGATGCCACCATTACTGATGTCACCACCACTGATGCTATCACTACTGATGCCACCATCGCTGATGCCACCACCACCAAAACTACTACCACTAAAACTACTACTGTCTAGGCTATTACCTTTGAAACTGCCACCCAATCTGCTAAGTCAAAAGCTGTAGAAGAACATCTTCACGAATGTTGGAACTCCAGGAATCAGTAAATAAATCGCTTGAAAAGTATCATGCAAGGATCTATCAGCAAAGAAGTGTGCATAGAAAAAAAACAGTTAATAATACAATTGAAGCTGGGGCTACAATTGCCATTGTGCCAGACCATGATATAAATCAACAAACAAAGAAAAAAAATTACAACTGACCTTTTCCTAACAAGAAGTGTTTAAATCATCACATCCAACAATCAAACTGCAGTTGTTGAAGTGAATGATGAAGATATTCAGGTTCCCATTAAGTGAGTCAGAGCTATACGAAAGAAGCCATAAAGAAGTGAAGCATTTTTTTTTTTTTTTTAAAAAAAAAAAAAAAAGAGTTTTTTGAGATGGGAAGTTTTCTAAGAAAAATGGTTTTTTTAGGTGGGAAGTTTCTAAAAAATCATGAGTATTTTTAGAGCACTTTTTTAAATGAAGTTTTTAGGATTATTGTATATAGCCATGTTGACTAGCATCACCTAATAAAATTTGAGATCCAATGTAACATAAAATCAAAACAACTTATCAAATGCCAAGTCCCAAACTCTAACTCTAATACTAATTTAAATAGTAAAGTTTTTAGCTTGGTGGCATTAGTTATATTTGGAATTTGTAGAATGCTGTCTCTTGTATCACATGAAATATGTATGGTTACAGGTCATATGGATTTCACGATAATCTAATTTCACAATAATTTGTGACAATTATTAATAAAACAAATTACAAGTTTGCATATATGAGTTAATACTATAGGTCTAGAAGAAGCTTTTACCAAAATATGAATCAACTATAGACTTTTATTAATAGGTGCATCAGAAACCAATTGGTACCATAATCTACCTAAAGCATGCAAAAGTTTATGAAAGAACAATTTAGCATGCCATGTTATGCTCAAAGCTAAAAAAATACAAGTAACAAAGAGATTTACAACTTTAGACCTTAATATAAAAGAAAAAGTGCAAAGATTGCAGATTTACTAGGTAATAATTTTACTAGAAAATTTAACTTAGTTTATATGAATCAGTTATTTTTAAAATCAGACAAAAGAATAATTTTATAGCAACAACTTAAACTATTATAAGAAGAATTAAGCAAGAGCTGAAAAGCCAAGTGGTTTATGAAAATAGAAGAAAAAATATTAGAAGACAAAAGAAAAAAAATATTAAAAACAGAGTAAAGAATAAATAAACCAAACAGTCTTATTCTTGAAGTATTGCCAAAACTACTTTTTTGTAATAAAAATAAAAAAAAGTAGGTTTTAATAAAAACAGTAGAAAAAGAAAATATGAAATCAGAAATTAAAAAGATTGTAACAAAAGATTTTGAAAGAGTATTAACAGAACACTGACATGAAGTAAAGCAAATGGAAATAGCAAAAGTAACTTTATCCAAATGTAAAGATTATAAGTTAAACCAATGATAAATTAGTTTAGATTGCAAAAGATAAATTAATAAAGCTAAAATACAAAGAAAAATTTCAGACTTTGTTAGAAAATGTAAACAACAAACCCTAAAATTAGACTAAGAAATAATAAACTTATTAAAAAAAAAGAATATGACAAAATAAAAATAAAGTTATTAAAGTTATATGCTATGACTTGAATATTAAAATTATCAAAAAACAACCTATTAGCTAGCTAATGAAAAACAAACTTGTAAAGCTTAACCAAAAAAACAAAGAAAAACCAAAAAAAACATTGATCTTTTATATAGATGGTTTGTTAAGAAAAGCATTAGAAAAAGAAAGTTCAACAGTAGACCAAATGGAATCAGACTAAATGTAACTAGATAAAAAAAAAGAGAAAATACTAAGTAAGAGTTGTTTTGATATATAAAATTGGACATTGTTAACAAAGCCAGAGCTCTTTGCTATTTGGTTTGTTATACTTATAGCACTAAAACAAAGAAAAGTTAAGATTTTTAAAAAACAACTCCAGAGAAAAATTCTTTCCTGTTCTCTATTAATTATAGGTGAAGAACAACTAATTTTATAAAAAACAATAAATTTTTAGAACTTAGTTACAAAATATGTAGCAAGAGCTAAAACCCTTGTACCTAAAAAATGAAAACAAGTTGGCACAATTATGTCAAATACTTTTGCAAGCAGTTTAAACAGAAAAGTCAAAAAGGCTAGGACTTTGAACATAGAAACAGTTGAACTTTCCAACAATGAAGCAGGCAACAAAGAAAACTTAGAACATATCAAAGCTTCTTCAACTAAGGTTAAAAAAAAAGACAACAATACAAAACACAAAGATCTCAATATTGTATTCAAAGCTAAAGACACAAAGTCTAAAAATGAAAATAAAGTAAATGCAAAGGTCATGTAAAAAGAAAATGTTTTGGTCACCTCATCTTATGTGACTTATCAAAATGCATCAAAACAAACAAAACATGTGACCAGTACCTGCCATGTAAAGGAACACCAACCAAAACAAACTGATCATTTGACCAGTGCTGATCTTGAAACAGATCAAGCAACTGAACATAAAGCAGATCACACTGATGTTCAAGTAAAACCCAAAGATACCTCTGCAAAATCTAGGCAGTAGTCAGATCTTTTTGCAAAACTCAAAAAAAAAAAAGTAACATATTCAACTTATTCTCCTAGAAAAAGATTTTACACTAAAAATGAAAATGCACTAATCTTTGAAATTCATAGCTTAAAAAACATTCCTATCTCTGACATCATTAAAGCTATGCAAAAGGATATTGGTGAAGACCTAATTGCAGTCAAACCAATAATTATCAAAAACAGATGCACACATCTGGAAGTTGTCTTCTTAGATGAAGAAAAACAACAGTATTACACAACTGAAGGCCTCACAGTCTTTAAACAAAATATTTAAGAATACATTCCTATTAACATCAAATGCAACTTTTTGTCAATAAGACTTCATAACACCCCAATGGGAAAAAAGAACTTCATTTCAGAATCCATTAAGAAAGCCTTTCAAGACATTGATATCATCTTATCTATCAAGCCACTGGTCCACAAAGGCACCTCAGTCCTCTCAGATCAATGAGTTGTGATCTTTAAAACAACAGAAAACCCAAACTTGACTTCTAGGATTCCTAGATACATACATGTCAGAGATCAAAAAGTAATAACAGACTGGAGAGAAGCTCCAAAGTTATGTTACTTTTGTGATAAAACAGAACACATTAAAAAAGAATGTCCAAAATACAAAACATCAGTAGAAATCAGAAACCTTTACAAAAATAGCAAGTTACAAAAAAAACAAGAAAATAAACAGCTGCTCTAACAAAAAGAAAAGAAACCACTAGTTTTAAGTTTGGATAACCTCTATAATCCAACTAATGAGCTCAGTATAAATATTGACAGACAAGAGAAAAATATCAATTCAACAATAGATGAACAAGAAAATATTATCTTATCTAATTTAGAAGTAGATAAAGAATCTAAAACAGGATCTTCATGGTCTGAGAAAGTAGAACTACACTCACAAATGCTGCCTGCTAAAGAACATATTTTGGAAGCAACTATATCTGAAAGAAATAGTTTTATCCCCAGAATGAAGACCTCATCAAACCCTTTGGCTACTACATATAGTAATACTCCAAGTCAAGCTACGAACTCTCAAGGCAAGGATAAAGATAGTTTTACTTTGGTTTCATCTAAACACAAATCTAAAATTCAACAAAAGGTCTCAGACCTACAAGAAAACAGCAACAGACTTAAGAACAGCCATGAGATCAGAAGGAGATTATTCTTTCCCCCTATAACAATTATTATGGTTAAAAAAATTAGAATTGCAACACTAAATATTAAAGGTTTAAATAATATGAATAAGACATATAGAACATTAACATTACTAAAATTATATTATTTAGATATAATAATGCTTCAAGAAACAAATCTAAAGAACCTCAATATCAGGAAGTTTTTGCAACAACAGTGGGGCTACTGCTTCCATTGGATATTGAAAACTACAATACTAGCAGGCAATCAAAACATTTCATTTACCAAACTTCAAGATTTTCATAATGGACATGTTATCATTGCAGAATTAACTTACAAACAACAACTCTTCAAGTTTACTAATGTCTACGCACTTCCAAATATTGCAAATATTAAGAACAGAACTATCTTCTTTAACAATTGGGCTCCTCAAGTAGATGATAGATGTAGAATTAGCAACTCACCTCTAACTAGTAATCCCACAAGAGAAATTCTCAAAAGACTTATCTCAAAGTTTTTAGACACAGTAAGCTTGGAGCAAAAAGAGGAACCTTTTATAACTTATTATCAAAATACCAAAGGTGGTAGAAGAATGGCTACAAGACTTGATTACATCTTTATTGATGCTAATTATGGATACTGTTGCAAACACATTGCAACTCAGTTTGGGAACTCAGACCACCTGCTAGTGGAATATGAGCTTCAGTTAACTTTCAACTTTACTAAGGCTAAACAATAGAGATTTGACAAAAACAGTTAGAACAACTCATTGCTTAAAGCAGAAATAATAGAAGAAATTCAAAGTATAAAAGACTTCTCCAAATAGGATCTTTACAAGTGCAGGATCCAATCAATAGCAAGAGCCTTTAGACCCCAGCCCTCATTAGAAAAGAAAATTCAGAGACTTCAAAAAAAACTTACCAAAATTAATAATGAAATTGCTAAAGAAAAGTCAGATAAGCTACTAGTACTAAGCAAAGATATCAATGCCCAGCTGCAGAAGGAAATCCAAGCACTTTCAGACAAATAGCAAACCAAATCAAATGCAAAATGAATAGAAGAGAGTGAAAAATTCACTAGATTCTTTTACTCACTTTACAAATCTAGAAGCTGTATATCAGTCAAAGACAAAGTTCAAATCCTTAACAATAGTCAATCTTAGAATTCTACAGATATTCTTCATTACATCAAAGAAGCTTATCAAGAGATTTACAAAGCTGAAGAGGTAGACAAAGAAGCAATCAACTTCTTTATACAGAGCCTACCATTAGTATCAATACTGCATAATCAAGCTTTGACTAAAGACATCTCAGTAGAAGAAATAAGTGCAGTAATTAGCCAACTCCCAAACAACAAAACACCAGGATCAGATGGTTTAAATTATGAATTCTATAAAGAAATCAAAGATGAAGTTCTTCTAGTAATGGTTAACTTGTTAACCACTGTCTGAGAACTGGCACAGTCCCCAGATCATAGACCAAAAGCATCATTACCTTAATTTCCAAAAGATCTAATAATCTTTCTGATCTAAACAATTGGAGACCAATTTCACTAACAAACTGTGACAACAAAATATTTATAAAAATCTTGGCTAACAGAATCAATTTAATTTGTAAAGAGATGATCAATCCAGCCCAACAAGCCTTCATAAAAAAAAAATCCATTATTGATATAGCACTTGATATTATTACCACACTAAGAAACCAAAATGACCCAACTCTCTCTCATTGGATTCTCCTACTAGACCAACAAAAGGCCTTTGACAAAATTAGTCACAGCTTTATCTTTCAAGTACTAGAGAAAATGGAGTTTGATAACAAATTTACAACAATTATTAGATCTCTTCTTGGTTTACAGACAGCACATATCTCAAAGGCAATAAGAGTAGAAAGTGGTGTATGACAAGGTAACCCTCTTTTACCCCTCTTTTACATTATAGCTCTAAATCTGTTAATCTTAAAATTTCAAGAAAAATTAGTTGGCATACAAATCACTAGACACCATTTCAAAGCAACTGCATATGCAAATGACTTAACAGTAGGAATCGGTTCACAGCCAAATTGGAAAAGGCTCTTGCTAACACTTCAAAAATTTGAGGCAGCAGCCAATGCCAGAATTAACTTTAAGAAATCAGTTCTAAT
>CAJVQA010006704.1:0-14611 GCA_910591915.1 Cetraspora pellucida | reverse complement strand
ACTAAAAGTAAAATAATAGAACTGTTCTATTATTTTGCTATTATGTTACTATTATGTTACTCATATTGACAAACCTTTTGTTATTTTACTATTATTCTGCTATTATGCTGCCATTATTTGGCAGATATAGAGTAGAATAATGGCAGTTTTTTTTCCTGTTATTTACCTATTATTCATCTTTTATTTATTTGTTCAATCTGTGCTACTTGTATTAAAATTTTTAATAAAATTTTAATCAAATATATTTTAGCAATTACTTAATCAAATTTGATAAAATTTTTTATTTGAATTTTACAGATTTGTAGAATTCAAATAAAAAAAAATTTTATCAAATTTTATTAAGTAGTTGCTAAGATACTTTTGATTAAAGTTATTTTCAAATTTTCAAATAATTATTATAAAAAACTGTATTAAAATTTTTATTACAAGGATGGTGATCCTAGTGTAGTGGTTGGGTTGTCATCCTCCAAGCAGTAGGTTCAATGTTCAATTCCCATCAGTAACAGATTTTGAAAAAATAAACCTATTACAGCAAACTTATCTGTGATCTGAGGTTTGTAGATTCTGTAATTCTGGTTATACTAAGACTAACTTTAGAAGTATGCAATATTATATGAATAAATTTAGAAAGTATATACTTAGATTAGAAACCTGCTTGGAAATCCCAAGTAGAAAGGTAGTATAACTTTTGACAATGTCATCTGTAAAGATCTTGATCCACTAAAGGAAACTTGAGACAAATGACCTATATAGACAAGAACCTCTAAGTAGAGGGTTCACCAACCTGGCTACTAATTGATCTGGGCATGAAGTCACATCATGCAAGGCTAACTAGATTGGTAGTATAGGAGGACTTGCAAGGATAGACAAGGTAATGATAAGGTTGTAAAAAAAGGGTACTAGGGTTGTATGAACTTCACAAGAGTTGTAAACTAAGTTTAACTGTAATTTGAAATACAGAAGGCTCTAGTAATAATATCTTGAGAATAATCTGTATGAAATAAGGCAGGGATCCTAAGGGTATAGGTAAGCATCTAGAACTTCTCAACTGACATTATATAATAAAGATGTTCTAGTAATAACAGTAAGGATTGCAGTACAGAAAGTTTAAATAGGCAACATCTGTAGTTGAGTTGCAAGTATAGCAGCTAGTGTAGAACCTATATATAGGCAGACTACTTAAATTAGACACCAAAAGTGTATGTGTGGCTAGATGTACTCTTTAATATAAGGTAGCTCCTCTGAGGTAATCAGACCATGAGTTACTGTATTCTACAATACTGAATAAAAAAGCCTTAGTTCCTAAAAGACTAGTTTAAAAAAAAAAATTTTTTATTACAACTTTAATTAAAGATATCTTAGTGATAACTTAATAAAATTTAATATAAATTTATTTGAATTTTACTGATTTGTTGAATTTAATCAAAAAAAATATTCATTAAATTTGATTAAGTGATTGCTAAGATATCTTTAATTAAATTATTTTTAAATATTAAAATAATATGTAATATATATATTTTTTTGATATTAAGATAACTTATTTGATCTTTTGACTTTTATTAATAACTTTTTTGGAAATATAATTCTATAAACTACTACAAAAAAGCATACAATTGGCTATATATATAACTTTTTTTTATTACCTATTTAAGGAGTTTGCTTAAAAGTTCTCTACCAATTGCTATACCTAACATCTCTGCTTAGATGTTTTATTTTAAACTTTCTGAACTTGTAACTTGTATTAATTTACTAGATTATATCCAAATAATCAGATCATTATCTCAATCTTAGAACTTTTTATCCTTAAGGTAAACTTCTAGAGCCTTTTGTATTTATTTTTATAACTGATCTAGATATTACTATAATAAAACTAACACTTGTAGTTAGAGTTATATCATTTAACTACTATGTTTTTATAGAGTTTACACAAATCCTAGCATTTACTTTATAGTATAATTCTAGTACTTTAGTATATTTTTGTCTTTTGTTCAGCTTTTTGTTTAAACTTCTAATTCAGATAGCCTATGTAAGACTATAACTAGTTTATTAATATATCAGATTGGCCTAATATTCTTTTTTTTAGTCTATTCTAACAGCCTAATTGGTAGTACCTTTTAGACTCCTAATCTAGAGGTTCTTGTCTATTTGAGTATTATAATAAGATACTACAACCTTGAAATCTGCTTTTTCAAACTAACTTTTATAGTAAGATTATTGAAAATCTGGCTATTTCTCTATTTAGATCTTTTTAAATAGACTTCTTATTATTTAATTTTAACAGATTTATATGACTACTAGAACTTATTTAGTGTTTGCATTATCTAATTTGTCAGTTTGTATTTTTTTATATAACCAGTTATATAGATGCTCTATAATCAGCCAGTTATGCTGATGTAACCACTATTATAGATATCTTAACTTAATTGTTAGTAACAGTTGTTATAATATTATTACTAAAATTTTAAAAGTGTTATATATTGATAATAATATCTATATTATTATTAATATATAGCATCTTTATAAAGTATTATCATAAGTAAGTATTAACAATATATAACAAAATTTTATTAAATTTACTTAATCTTTTATATTAATTTTCTTAATAACTACTAATTCAAATTGGCTTAAATTTACTGTAGATAGTATATATATTTAATTATTTTATACTAAAATTTTAGCTAATTTAGATTAATAGTTTATGAAAAATTATTTGTAAATAACAGTTAAGTTTTTACAAAACAATTAACTATTATTTACAAGTAATTTTTTATAAATTATTAATCTAAATTAGTTAAAATTTTAGTATAAAATAGTTAAACATATATACTATTTACAATAAAAATTTGAGCCAATTTGGATTAGTAGTTATCAAGAAAATTAAAGTTAAACTTTGAAAAAATTTAATGAATTTTATAAAAATCATTACTAATTGATAGTAATAATAATTATTTAATATTTTTATATATTAAAATCATTATTTATATATATCAATATATAGTATTTAATTAATATATAGCAATTATTTTTAATTAATATATATTAATTAAATGCTATATATTAATATAAACCTGCTTAAAATTTTTGGTAATAACAAATATAAATAATTATCTAAATTTTTATTATTGATGAGATTTAAACATTTAATCTATCAATTAGAAGGTTAACAATCTAACTACTTTACTAGATCATCACATCTTTATATATAATATTTTAAAATTATATATGAACTTAATAGTATAATTTTTTATAATTTCAATTATATAAGTTTTTACTAATTAAATAGTTTTTGAGCTTCTAAATAAATTTGAAAAGTAAAGATCTGCATTAGGTCTTACAATAAACCTAATCTGACTTGATATACAAATTTTTATTAACTAAATTAGATTTAAAGCAAAATTTTATAATTGTAGGCTAAGCTAAACTAAAAAATTTTCAAAATTTTATAATAAATTTTGTAAGCCAGATTAGGCTGACAAAAAAATTTTAATTTTAAATACAGGCCAAACTGAGTCTCAAAAATAAACAATTTACAGACTCCTATTGCAGAATAGGTTTTCGTGATTTTAATAATAATAAAATTATTAAAATTGGTTTAAAACTTATTAATATATAAATTTTTAAAAATTAAATATAAAAATTTATTATTAAAATTCTCTTATAGTTTTTTAAGAATTAGCTAATTAAAGTTAACTTTTTGTATAATTTTAGAAAAAATATAAAGCATCTTAAAAAAATTCAAAATATATATAAATAATTTTTTTTTAAATTAAATAGTTTATAAAATTTTAAAATAATAAATAACTTTTTTTTTTTGATGTTAAAGTGACCTCTTTAGCCTTTTGACTTTTATTAATAACTTATTGATAATATAATTTAATGAACTATTACAGAAGAGAGTACAATTAGCTATACATATAACTTTTTTATATTATCTATTTAAAAAGTTTGTCTAAAGGTTCTCTACTAATTGTTATATTTAACACCCTACTTGGATGTTTCACTTTAAACTCTCTAAACCTGTAATCTGTGTTAACTTATTAGATCATATTCAGATGCCCAGATTATTGTCTTAACTTTAGGACTAATTTATTCTTAAGATAAATCTCTTAGAGCCTTCTGTACAATTTTTATAACTAATCTAAATATTACTATAGCATAACTAACACTTGTGATCAGGGTTATATTATTTAACCATTATGTTTTTATAAAGTTCACACAAATCCTAGCATCTATTTTATAGTATAACCTTATTACTTTATTATATCTTTGCCTTTTGTCTAGCCTTTTTACTAAACTTCTAATTCAGATAGCCTATATAGGACTATAATCAGTCTATCAGTATATTAGGTCAGCCTAATATCCTTTTTCTCTAGTTTATTCTGGCAGCCTAGTTGGTAGTACCTTTGAGACTCTTAATCTAGAGGTTTTTGTTTATTTGGCTATTCTGACCAAATACTATGACCTTGGTATCTGTTTCCTTAAACTAGCCTTTATAGCAGAACTGTCAAAGATTTGGCTATTTTTCTACTTAGGTCTTCTCAAATAAACTTCTTGTTACCTAATTTCAACAGATTTATACAGTCACAAGGACTTATCTAGTATTTGTATTGTCTAATTTGTCAGTTTGCATTTCTCTATATAACAAGTTATACAGATGCTTCATGACTTGCCAATCATATTAGTGCAACTGCTATTACAGATATCCTAACCTAATTATTAGTAACAGTTGCTATAATATAAATATTATATAGGTAATTATTTAAATTTTTACTATCAATAGGATTTGAGCACCCAATTTACTACTTGGGAGGTTAACAACCTGATTACTTCATTAGGTTACCATACCTCTTATAAATAATATATTTTAATTTATATAAGTAGATAAGTTGTTAACCTTTTAAATAGCAGATAATAAGTTCAAAACTTAATTATAATAAAAAACTTTAAATTATTATTTGTATAATCATAAGTATTACAACAACTATTTTCTAATAATTAATTAGAATCAGATATTTATAATTATAATCATATTAGTATAAATAGCAGGTTTTGAAGTATTTATATATCTTTAATTATACAAAAAAATACTAACTAATATCAGGCAGTGCAAACTCAAGATAAGTTTTTGTAGCTATATAAATTTATAAAACTAAGAAAACAGAAGCCTATGTAAAAAGATCTAAATAAAGAGATAATACAGTTTTTTTAATAATATTACTGTAAAGTTTAGATTTAGAAAATGAATACCAATATAAAAGAATCAGATAGACAAAAACTTTTAGGTAAGGGATATTACCAACTAGGCCATTAGAATTAAACTAAAAAAAAAAGATATCAGGCTAAACTTAATATACTAAAAACAGGTTATAGTTCTATTAGACTATCTGAATTAAGAGTTTAAGGTCAGAATAAAATATACTAAAAGTACTAGAGATTGCTGTAAAAGTATATTTTAAGGTTCAAGTAAACTTTATAAAAGCTAGCTTTATTAATATTCTATAAAGTAGATAAATATGTAGTTAATAAAAAGGTATTCTTAAGTTCTATAATTAGATAATATGTTTTAAAATATATAACAATTTAACAGATATTTAAAAAAAAGACTAAATGTTAAGTTAGATAGCATTTATACAGATTAAATAAATAAATAAAAGATAAATAATAGGTAAATAATAGAAAAAAAATCTGTTATTATTCTACTTTATATTTGTCAAATAATAATAATATAACAGCAGCATAATAGCAAAAGAACAATAAAATAACAGAAGATTTGTTGATATAAATAATATAATAGTAATATAATAACAAAATAATAGAACAGTTCTATTATTTTACTTTAGTTACAAAGACTAAAAGTAAAATAATAAAACTGTTTTATTATTTTACTATTATATTACTATTATTTTACTCATATTAACAAACCTTTTGTTATTTTATTATTATTCTACTGTTATGCTACTGTTAGGCTGCTATTATTTGGTAGATATAGAGTAGAATAATGGCAGATTTTTTTTGTATTATTTATCTATTATTTACTCTTTATTTATTTATTTAACCTGTATTAGATATGTAAAAACTAGATAATTATATATTTAAGTGCAGTATAAAGATTAAAATGATCATAATTGAATTCACAATATATAAAAGCAGTAGCTACTGATAACTAATGACCAAAAAAAAAATTTAAATTAGAAAAAAGAATATTAAACTGAACTTAATATACTAAAAACAAATTATAATTCTTCTAAATTATCTAAATTAGAATTCTAAAAACAAGATAAAGATATACTAAAATACTAAAAATATGTTGTAAAGTAAATGCTAAAATATAAGTAAACTTTACAAAAACAAATTCTTGTTAATAATTTGTAAAGTGAGTAAATAATTAATAAGAAAGACTTTTTGAACCTTACTAACAAATATTATACTTTGAAATATTTAACAAATTAAATATACATAATTACTAATACTCAAATCTAGGTGAGCCTTGGCCACTTCAGTTGGTTTAGGTCACAAATAAATTAGTATGAGCTTCTATTCTTTCTATAATATTTTAAAAGCATAATTGTATTTTATGTAAAATCTTAATTAAATATTCAATAAAGATAGAGGCATAGCCTCATTATTAATATTAAAAAAAAAAATAAAAAAAAAACAAATTAGATACTAGTTTAAAAAAAAAAGATATTGTATTACTTAAACAGTACACTAGTTAAGTATATATAAAGAGTTTTGGTAGTTAAATAATTAATAAGACAGATAATCAAAAGTTTTAAATAAATAATTTTCTAGTAGATTATAGATATAATATCTAATAGGGGTGTGGTGACCTAATGAAGTGGATAGTTTGTCAACTTCCAAGTGGCAGGTCTAAAGTTCAAATCCCAGTGATGATGAAAATTTGTAATTCTTTCTGTGTTATAGCTAACTGTCTTCTATGATTGGTTGGAATAGGATACTTGTAACCTATGTCATACTAGCCTGACTAGAAGATCTAAGTATTCATGCAATGTTGTATGAAGAAACACAAATTGGTACTGGGCAGTATGAACTCAAGATAAGTTCTTAGGCTGTGTAAATTATGAGAACCAGGTAGGAAGATGAAAGCCTACTTGGAAGACCTGAATAGAGAGGTAACCTGAACTTTTGACAATGCTACTATAAAGACTAGACCTATAAAATGAAGCTAGAACTTGTGAAGCCAGGCAAAGAGCTGACCTTTGAAGAGAGGCTAAATGGAACCAATTAGGTTACCAGAATTTCCAGGTTTCAGAGAAAAAGATTACATGCCAGCAAACATGTAAACCAGAGATGTATAGTTATGATCTGCTTTTCTAGGCTATCTGGTTTGGAAGCTTGGTAGAACTTGAATTGAATACCAAAATAATAAGGATATGTTGTGAAGTCAGTACTGAGGTTGGAGTAAACTCTACAAGAGCATAGCAATTAAATGATATGTCCTGACTGCCAGTATTGGTCTTGACCATAGCGATACCAGGTTAACTGTAAGAATAAGATACAGAAGATTCTGGAAGGTTTAGTACAAGATCAAAGATTCTCTATGTGAGTGAACTGCTTTAAAGACTTAGTGACCATGGCATATTTGAACTGGTATCAACCGGGGCATCTTGGTAGATGTAGGTAGATGGGTGGATACAGGAACAGAATAGTTAAATAAGGAATCTACAAGCAGGTTCCAGATATGGCAGCTAGTGTAAAACCTTTAGGCAGACTACTTAAATTAGACAATGACTAAAGTTGTACAAGTGACTAGTTGTACACTCTTTTCATGATTGCCCTCTGTGGTTGTAATGCAACCATTAGCTGAATGTACTATTAATAAAATCCTGAGTCGCAAGTACTCATTTTAATATTTAAAAAAAAAAAAAAAGATATAATATCTAATGTAAAACTCTAAAAAAACTACTTAAATAGGCAACTAAAAATTGTATATATAATTAATGATACTTTTATTTTTGTAAAAATAGTTGGGATACTAACTCTAACATATGTTAATAAAATAATTGTCACAAAGTATAACAAAAATAAATAAATAAATAAAAATAAAATTTGTTTAATATTAGTATTTTTTAAAGGTTGGAATTATACTTGCCAGCCAATTCCAAACTATTGTAGTTTGGTTTGTTTGTACTCAAATTCCAAACTTAACCCCAAATTATTTATATATAATATATTTACAAAATATTAAAATTATTTTGTTAATTTGCTTTTTTATAAAAACAATTTGTTTTTTGAAGGTTTGGAATTTGTCCAGGTTTTGCCAGCAAGTATAATTGAAAATATCGCGTATTTTTCTAAATTGTAAAGATCTATACATTAAATTTTTGAAAAAAATTTGATAAGTAAACTGCTTTTTGAAACACATATGTGGTCTTCACATAATATTTTTTGAACTCATTTTCGAACTGTTTCTAAACTTAACCTTTTATGAAACCGGACCGAACCGAACTTTTAACATCTCTAAATTTATACTAGAATAATTATATTTGATTTATACTGATAAGATAGTTCACAAAATTAAAAATAAACCTACAAAGCTAATAATAAGCATTTATTAATCCAGATAGTAAATAGAGCTATGTAAAAGTTAAATTCATATTTACAGGTTTTCTCTTGGCAACGTTTACATGTGAATTTAAATAAGGTTTATATTTTCAAATCATGATCCCAAGTTTCATCCCGACAATAAATTTTTTGATTAAATATAGAAATTTTGCCGGGTCAAATAAAGTATAGGCAAATTTTCCAACACAGGGTCACCTACGTATACTATATTTGACCGGCAAAATATAGTATAGGTTACCCCAGTGTTTGGAAAATTTAATCAATAATTTTCTTATTCCCTATTTGGAAATTTATAAAAACGCCTTTTTTCTGAAAACGAATTCGATACTTTTGATCGCCAATGTATATTACATATATATAGATTCTTAATTTAAAAAATTAATTAGCAAAAAATATAGCGATAGTACGAAAAAACAGGCTAATATATAAATTATTTACGTGCCTACTCAGTTATATATATATATGACTGTTGATTTATACACACCAATCACCTAAATTTAATCACGTGCATTCTTCCCATTTCTTAAGGTTAACACAAACACTACACATAATGTTAACAAAGATTTGTATAAAAAAAAAAAAAATTGTTACTTAATTGTTACTTCGTTGCGTTTCTTTGACCTCTGTACGTCAATATTAAATTTTCTGTTTGGAAAGTGCACAAAAATTTCTCATACCAACCCGAAAATCCCTTGTTTTATATTTTTAAGATCTGTTTGTGTTACTGTTTTCTTATCCATAAATTCTATATTCAGACTTTGATTGGCCATCTCTGATGCGTCAAATAAAAGTTGATTCAATCGATTTTGTTAAATTATCGTTACTCACCATAAATTCATCTATATAATCATTATATGCTACATTTTATCTCTTTCCCAAAAAAATAAAATTCAAACAAGCGCACTCAACACGAATCACCACATATCCAGGAATTGTACATAACCCAGGAAAATTAAATAACCTCAAGTAGTAATGCTCAATCATCATAACTCTTTAGCATCTAATGATACTAAAAAAAATCATGAACAAAATTCTATCACTACTTTACCTCCCTTAGTATTAACTTCCGTACCAAAAAAATCCAAACAAATATCACATACCTTAGAGACAAGGATAACAAGGATAAAAAATATAAATAATAAAATTGTTAGTAATTATCTTTCACATACCCATTCTACTCACCCTTTTACCTTTTCTTCTCCTGTCTCCTCTACTAACGCCACCACGAGTTCTCGATTAACGTCACCCCAACAAAATAATAATACTAGTCAATTACCTTCCCCTCCGTCTTCTTATAGTTCTTATTCAAAGCAACAATCTTTTTTTGAACAACTAACGAAAGCCACAACTTTACATCCTTACGCTACATCAAAAACGATGCAACGTTCTTCACGTGGTGGTCATTCACATCAACTTAGTAACGGTAGCGTTACTAGTAATAGTAGTGACCATCATAGCAGAAATAACAGCGCAAATGGTGGTGACCTTTTACCACAACATCAAAGAACTAATAGTAACCAAGGTGGTCCAAGTCCAGATTCAAAATTCTTATTGTCTGATTTTACCATCTGTCGTACCTTAGGTACAGGCTCGTTTGGTAGAGTTCACCTTGTACAATCAAAGTATAATAATAAGTTTTACGCGATGAAAGTTTTAAAGAAGAGTGAGGTAGTAAGGTTAAAACAGGTTGAACATACGAACAATGAAAAGCATATCTTGGAACAAGTACAACATCCTTTCTTGGTAAATTTATGGGGAACTTTTCAAGATAGTTGCAATTTATATATGGTTATGGATTATGTAGTGGGCGGTGAACTTTTTAGCATACTAAGGAAAACTCAGGTATGCTAACCTTTTTTCACTTACTTGTTTAATTAATTGTTAAGGGGTGTGTGGTATAAAATTTTAAGAATCTGAATTAATTAATGTCGCGGTTGATGTGAGATTTAGGGCCTATATTTAAATTTATTAAACCTATCCAAAATTTACATATACTCTTTTGTAATGCTGTAATGATAATTCTAACTATAAATCCTAACTCCAACTATAAAAAAGCATCCCAAAAAGAATCTTAAAATTTCATATTAAAAATGGATCCAATTCTCAGTATCAGCCTGCGACAATTATTAATTAAATATTTGATGGTGTGAATGAATGATGTTAGAATATATAGTAACGTAAATGTTTATATGATACCATCAGACAACTTCAAAAATCAAACATCCTAACCCGCATTTCCATCCAATTAAATATGTTGTGTTATAGCGTTTTCCTGATCATGTCGCAAAATTTTATGCTGCTGAAGTCATCCTAGCCTTCGAATACTTGCATTCAAAAGATATAATCTATCGAGACCTTAAACCTGAAAACCTCCTACTGGATCGTAACGGCCACATAAAAATTACTGATTTTGGATTCGCAAAATACGTACCAGATATAACGTGGACTTTATGCGGTACTCCTGATTATTTAGCCCCCGAAATAATTCAATCAAAAGGTTATGGAAAAGCTGTGGATTGGTATTCTTTAGGCGTGCTAATATTCGAAATGCTCGCTGGATATCCACCATTTTATGATGAAGATCATATGCGATTATACGAAAAGATACTAGCAGGAAGAATAAAATATCCTTCATTTTTTGATCCTGACGCGAAAGATTTATTGAAACGATTGTTGACTAGTGATCTGACGAAAAGATATGGAAATTTAAAAGGTGGTAGTAAGGATATCAAAGGACATGTTTGGTTTAAAGGTGTTGATTGGGATCGATTAATCAGACGAGAAATTCAAGCACCATATGTACCGTGCGTCAATGGTGAAGGTGATGCCAGTAATTTTGATGTTTATCCTGAGGAAAGAGAACCTTATGGGAAACCTTGTAATGATTGTTATAGGGATAAATTTCCTAGCTTTTAAATTAATTTTTGAGGTAATAAAAATAATGTTATTTATTAGATATTCTGATGTCTTTTTTGTTAAAAACTTTGGTGGATCCCCTGTTAAATAAAATTTTATGTAATAATGACAATGTCTTGTTTTTTTTTATCTTACTTTTTACTTTACAAAAATGAACATTTGAAAATTTTTCTAATACTGTAGTATGGCGTAGTTTTTTTGATCATTAGTACTCGATTTTACCTAATAATTTTAGATAGAGTTTTTTTTCCTTCAATTAGTATGTACCTTTTTTAATTTCTTTTTCTTGATCTACATATAATTAATTGTAGATCGAAAAAGTTTTTATCTAGTAAATTTTTGGTTTTTTACAGATAGTACAGTGTATATACATCTGTTTCTGTGGAAGGATTTTCGATGAGACTTTCTAGGTTATTATACTAGTGAATCTTTGAAAATTTAATCATTTGAAAAAAAGCATTCAACTTTTTATCTTGAATCATTAAAGGCATATAGCATGTGCATCTGATGAAATTTTGTTAAGTTATTAAAGATTATAAAAGATCTTTTATTTTTACACGTGACTTTATTTAAACTTGATACCGGCAGATTATACACGCCATTGTAAAAAAATAATAATAAAGAACTGTGAACACGAATTACAACTACGAATTATGGTCTAACAAGCAAAGGGAGTACATACCCACGCACATAGTGTTACACATTCCTCATCCACTTACAATATTCCCATGTTTAGTTAATATGAATAACACCTATCGCTATCGCTATAATTTATATTTCTCTATATCGATATGTACAAAATTTCTCTATTTATACGTAGATTCGGCCCCAAGTATATATGTTATAAAATTGCTTTCTATAAATGCATCGTTTGATCTAACCATTCGTATAATCTTAAATGGGGTGCATTCAGAAAGCCCCTCTGCAGTATGTAATAGTACAATAAATATCGTGCGATTTAATAAGAATTGGCCTGCTCACCATTAAATAAGAACGAGATTTTAATACATTTTTAACTTTTCAATATTTACATTGTATATCATCACTACTTATATTAGTCGATGGTTATTTTAGTTTAAAAAATTATTTTTGATCAGTTTATAAGTTAAAATATATTTTTGATCTACTTTTACAATTACATATTGTTTAAAACATGTACAGTAACTATGGTATCATATATATGTATTGAACTTAGTTAAAAATTTATACGTATACTGTACTTTAAATTAGTATACAGTCATTATATCATGCTAATTTAATTACATGCTAATTTGACTACTAGTCTTTACAATATTGACTTGAAAAACTACATATATGTGTTGATTTATTACAGTATTATTTAAGTATCACAAGAAAAAAATCAATACTACGTAGAACTAGCCAACCAACAAGAAATAATAAAAAAGGCGCGAAGCCACCAAACCACAAAGTTTAAATGATGTATAAATGAACCATATTTTATATTTAGCATTAGATTTTCTGTTTTTATCAGTTATTCAGTTAAATTTACTGTGCAGATGTGCATAATTTGAATTTTTTTCTGTGTGGAAAATGAAGAAAAATTATTTTCACTATTTACAAAATGTTCATTTTTCTGTGGCATTCATGCAAATTTTTGTTTCTAAGCTGCATATAGTCATATAGTAATAAATTATTTGTTATTACATCAATTTTTTAATATATAGTTAAACCTTTCTATAATCACACTCTTGGTTTAAAGAATTTGGTGCTTATAGAAAGTTTGTGCTTATATAGAGGTTAATTTTATAAGTCTTATATAAGTTGGTTTTAAAAATTTATGTGATTATAAGCAAATATGACTATAGAGGAGGTGACTATAAAGAGGTCTGACTGTAAATGTATTAATTATTTTAATTAATTATTTTTATCATTTGAGTAGTTATGTTAGTCTAACTTTTATTAAGATATTACTTTTATACAAATGTTTTTTTAAGGGGTGTAGTGACTTAGTGAAGTGGATAAGTTGTTGACTTTCAAGTAATAGGTTGAGTGTTCAAATTCTATCAATAGTAAAAATTTGAATAATTATTTATATAATATACATATTATAATAATTATTTTTAAAGGTTGAGTTAAGATATTTATAATGGTAATCACATTAGCATGACTAGCAAGCCATAAGACATCTATACAAAGTTATATAAAAAAATTACAAACTAGTATCAAGTAGTGTAAACTCTAAATAAGTTCTTATGTCTGTATAAATTTATTAAAATTAGGAAACAAGAAGTTTATTTAGAAAGATTTAAGTAAAAAAGTAGTACAGATTTTTGATAACATTACTATAAAGATTAAATTATTGAAAATAGATACTAATGTTGAAATATTTAAACAGATAAGAATCTTTGAGTTGAAAGTTTCAAAGATATTACTAATCAAGTTATTAAAATGAATTAGAAAAAAAAATATTAACTTAATATATTGATAAATTAATTATAGTTTTATATAGTTTATTTGAATTAGGATTCTAGAAAACAAATAAATGTATACTAAAATATTAAAGATATACTATGAAATAGATATTGAGATTTAAGAGAACTTTATAAGAGAATATTACTTAAAGATAAAATTCTGACTACAAGTATTAGTTTTGTCATAATAATACCTAGATCAGTTATAAAAATAAATACAGAAGACTCTAAAAAGTTTATTTTAAAAATAAAATAGTCTTAAGGTTGAGATGATGACTTGGATATGATTTAGTAATGTTAACATAAATATAGGTTCAAAAGGTTTAAAATAGAATATCTAAGTAAGAGTATTAGATATATTAATTAGTAAAAACCTTTAGATAGGCTTCTTAAATAAGTAATATAAAAAAGTTACATATGAGTTAATTGTATACTCTTTTTATAATAGTTTACAAAATCACATTATCAAAAAAGTGATTAATAAAATCAAAAGAATAAAAAATTTTTTTTTTAAAAAAAAACCAAATATTTTTTAAAATCTAAATAATTTTATTATAAAAAAATTTATTTGTAATTATTTCTAAAAATTTTACAAAAAGAGTGTGGCGACCTAGTGAAGTGGTCAGGTTGTCAACCCTCCAAGTGGTAGGTTGGGTGTTCAAATCCCATCGACGGCG
>CAJVQA010006703.1:0-14612 GCA_910591915.1 Cetraspora pellucida | reverse complement strand
GGCTTGAGATAATTTGGAAAGATAATCTTGAAAGGGATTAATAAAGCTTGCTCTTCGTGATTTAATAATGAGAGACATGTTCTTATAAGTTTACCATTAGATGAATGGTCGATTGGTTTGCTCCATAATATTGGTACAATAATTCTACACCAATGACGGTTTACAAGAAGGCACGAAAATAAGCATTTATAGTTGGTCCGGAAATTATTTAATATTTCGAAAAGGCATTCGTTTGGTAATGCAATCATTTTGAGAAAATGAAATGGCGTAGTAGGATAGACCTTTTTACGTAATATTCACATTAATACACCCAATCAAATTTGAGATCAGGTGAGCATGATCGAAATTTGTTTTATTGGCTATCAATTTTGATCGTCAAATTGAATATGATTGGCTAATATCTCGTGAATCGATATTAAATTATTATCAGTAATATGACGACTCTGCCGGGCGTGTATCTAACCTAAATTTTTTGTAATATTAGTATGTTTTTCGTGACCTAACGAGCATTTTGAAACTTCCAGATCAAGTTAGATCAAGTGTTTAAAGGTAGGTAGCTTATACTGCAATAGGTTAATAAGGCGAGTTCAGAGATGGGGCAAATGCGACGAATTGTCGCTTGAAAATCGAATATGTCACGTAACGTTACTCAACGGTTAGTAGAGGTGGTTTTACGATTTGGCACAAGGTCGAGGTGATGGTTAAGGAGTATTACAAGATAAGTATAGACTTTAAAGAATGTTTATTGTATGGAACAGTTTGAAAGGTTTTATTAATAATTTTTATTATTATTATAGGGACACTTGTCTATACTATTGGATTATGCTGAGTTATATTATGGTATAATTCTGAACTATGAACTTGAACTGCTTTCAAGAGAGTTAAAATTCCATTCTTTTTATAACACTCTGGTAATGAGAAGAACATATACAAGACCATGATTCTTCTTTTTTTTCTAATTGAATTCTAACCTTTTTTTTTTAACTTTTAACCTTTTCATAGACACAACCTTTATTATTTTAACATTTATCATGTTTGTTATAGAACTGATGAGAATGTTTTAGTACTGTTTGTCCTTGGCCCAAAACCCAACATAATTATTACAATTGCATTTCTTGACATTATCTTACACTTAACTCAAGTAGGATAAGGTAAAGTTAACACCTATTCTCAGTTGTAGTAGTGTAAACTGGTTGGTCCAGAATGATCATTCATTAATTGAAAAGGGTAATGAAGTCTTACATTGAGGCTTGTGTGTTATTATATGCTTTTTTTTAAGATCAGGCATACATGTTTTAAGTAGATCATCATGGGCACTATTAATTAGATAAGTATGTCACTATAATAATCATTTTGCAGATTTTTAATGTAACAGTTTTACTTCTGACAATGTGTTAAAAATACAGTAGAAATATGAATATAGTATAAGTTAATTTTTATTTTATTTTTAAAATATTAAGGTGAATACTTGCAACCTAAAATTTTATTAATAGTATATTTGGCTAATAGTTGTATTACAACCACAGAGAGCAATCATGAAAAGAGTGTACAACTAGCCATTTATACAATTTTAGTTATTGTCTAATTTAAATAGTCCATCTAAAGGTTTTACACTAGCTGTCATACCTGGAATCTGCTTGTAGATTTCTTATTTAAACATTCTAGTTTTCATATCCATTCACCTACTTTTGTTTATCAATGACCTCAACTAATGTTAATGAAAATATGTTATGATCACTAAGTTTTTAAAACAGTTCACTTATATAGGAAATTTTTGATCTTGTATTAAATTTTTTATAATCTTCTGTATTCTATTTTTATAGTTGACCAAGTATTGCTATAGCCAAGACCAATACTTGCAGTTAGGATGTACTATTAAATCACTATGCTCTTGTAGAGTTCATTTCAACCACAGTACTACTTCACAACATATCTCTATTACTTTGGTATTTAATTTAAGTTTCATTAAGTTGTCATTCCAGATAGTTCAGAAAGATAGACTATAACTATAGTTCTGGTTTACATATTCTTCAGCATGTATTTTTTTTTTCTAAAATCTAGAAATTTTGACAATCTGGTTGGTTCACTTGGTTTCTTCTCAAAGACTAGCACATTTGCCTAGTTTCACAAGTTCAAGCTCTGTTTTATAAGTCTAGTCTTTATAGTAGTACTGTTGAAGGTTCATGTTACTTCTTTATTTAGGTCTTACAAGTGAATTTCTATCTTCTTACCTGATTCCTATAATTTATATAGCCTAAGAACTAATTATAGGTTCACACTATCCAGTACCAGTTTGTGTTTTTTAATACAACATTATACAAATATCTAGACCTTTTAGTTATGCTGATATAATATATGTTACAGGTATCTAATTTCAATTAATTATAGAAGACAGTTAACTATAATACAAAAAAAATTACAAATTTTCATCATCATTAGGATTTGAACTTTAGATCTGTCACTTAGGGTTAACAACCTAACTACTTCATTAGATCACTATATCTCTTAGTGTTAGTTAATTTAACTTTTACAATACTGTAAATATTTAATAAAAAAATTAGAAATGCAATTTTATGAAATACTAACTTATTATTACTTATTTATATTTCTAACACTTTTTGCAAATTTGATAAAATTGGAGGTTTTTTTATTTATAACTTGAATTTCTTTATACTCTTTATACCCTTTTGTTATTCTTCTAAAACTTCTAGTTTTTTAGTTTTATTTTCTTTGATAAGTTTTTGCAAAACTGAATTTACATTTTTATTTATTTCATTTTTGTTATACTGTTTACAATACTTGCACTTTTATTTTATTTAATTATAAAAGTATCAATAATAACTATGACTATAGATTAATATAGTACTATTATATTGTTGTTTAATATACAATTATCACAAAGTTATAATAAGAGAAAAACTCTTGTATTATAACCTGCTAGAAAATATATACTTTAATATCTTTAATTAAAATCTTAAGTTTATATATTAATTTTTTTTTGTATTTTAGTTATATTTTTTTCTTATTTTTTGTATAAACTACCTATTATAGAAGTAATTTTAAATTGCTAAAATATTTGCAAAAATAATACCTTGTTTGTTAAATATTTTAAAGTTGAAACATATACAAATATCTTTTTTTAATAATATACTTCTTTAAATAATGATTATTTGTTGATAAATTATTATTATTTTTTTTGAATTTAATTGTATAATTATTATCTTATTTTAAATAAAGAAAAAATGTAGTTTATATTAGAAGTTATTTATATTCTCTCTCTATTTTATAATTATTTTTAGTTTTATTGCCAAAATTTAAAGTTAGAGTACAGTTTAATACTAAAATAGAGATTAGATATAATAATTTAATTTTAGATTATATAAGGTATTTAGAGGTTTTAAATATTTTTATTTAATCTATCTGACTACTATTTCTTAATTAATTTATTGGGATTTAGTTTTCTGAATATCAATAACTCTTAATATATTTTTAAATAAAATAATATTATTTACTTATCCAAAATACAAGTTTGTTTAATAATAATTTTTATACTATTACTAGATGATATATTAGTTTAGATTTGATTATGCATATTTCAATTAAATAATTATTAAATTTTACAAAGAATATTTTAATTATCTTAAATATTGAAAAGTTATTTTCTTTTTAATAAAAAATATTTAATAAGGAAACAAAGAGGTTTTATTGTAATTTTTATAATTCTATTATAAAAAAGTCTATATATAAAAAATGATTTTTATATATTTATAAAAAAAACTTAAAAAAAAAGATTAGTATAGATATCTAAAGTTGCTAAAATTGTATTATTAAGATAATTAACAAACATTTTATAGGAGTATGATAACTTTGTTCAGCTTACTAAGATAAACATTTTAATAAATAATATTGCTCTTTGCAGGTTTTTTTCTTTGGTAATTTTAGGAAAATTTACTGAGTTGCTCTAGAAATTTTACTTTTCTGGTACTCATTAGAATTTTCTAAATATCTAATTAGCCTATCTGAAGTTTAAACTCTTTTTCAAACTTTCTTAATTAGTCTAAAAACTCTTAAACAAAATAAATTTTTTAAAAAACATATTTAACAATTTAATTTTAGATCAAAATGTCAACTTTGATAATAACTATATTTGATATTATTGATCTTAACTATTTTTATTAAAAGTATTTTAAAAGCTTTAGAATTAGTATTTATGAAAATGCAGTAATCTTATTATATTCTATTTCTGCAAACAAACAACTTAACAATTGTAATATTACTAAACTTAAAAAAAGTACTAAAAGTAGTTACTTCTTCAAAGCATTCAAATTCAGTTCTTTTATCATATGCTTTTGTGACAAATACTATATATACCTTATTTTAACAACTAATCAAACCTACAACAACACGAAACTACAAATATTATTAAAAAACTTAAAAACAAAAAAACTCTAGCAAACATTATTGCAAACTTTACTAAATTTGTTTTGCCATTATCTATAGTATCATCTTTATCTACAATACATAGCCACCTTTGTGCTAAATATAACCTACCTATTGTCTGTAAAGAAATAAATAACTAACACTATTTGGCAACAAATGCTACTTTATACAATAATAATCCTTATTACAATACTTGCACTAATATACAACAACCTACTCAATAATCACGTTTCTTTTCTATATTTATTCATAAACTTCAACAAGCAATCAGCTCTTATGACCTATTAGTATCCAAACCTATCTTTATAATCTTACTTAATAATAATATTATTATTACAAATAATATGAATTAGAACAATAATATTATTAATAATACACCAACAACAACTGCTATACCAAAATTTACCTTACTTCAAGGAATAACAGCAACAATAGCAACAAACAAACAAACAACAACAACAGTTAACACAAACTAATACTATACAACTAACAAAAATTTAAAGCTAATCCAATATTTGACTGGCTTGTCAACTTTCTAATTTCTGATAATATAAAAGACAAATCATAATTTCAAACAAAAAAATTTTTAACTTTCTCTTAAATAACTTTTACTCTAATAAAAAAATTAAATCTAAAACTCTCAAGCAAAAGGCTCTTAAAGCTAGTTTTTATCATATTATTCATAAAATAGCTAGAGATAGATCTCAATTTCTTATTGATTTTATCTGACAAACTAATTCCAATACAGATAAAGCAATTAATATTTTTTTTGATATACTTAAAGAAATCATTAAAAACCTCATTCTAGCATTTATAACAATCCTTTTTACAAAACTAAACTACTCTAAATCTTTGTTTTATTAGTAACTATTCCTTCTTATACTAATCAAAATCACTTTCAACTCTGCATTAATCTAGCTTATATTTATTTATATCTTTTAAACAACTATCAAACTATTGATTATATTAAATTTGCTAAAAACTTTTAACTTTGACTTAAAAGGTTCAATATAATATCAAAAGTATGTGATTTTGACAAAAACAAGCAATATATTATAATTAGATCTGATAGTAAATTTAATATTTATCTTAACTTTAATATTTTAAAAACACTTTTTCATTAAAAACTAAATATTTATTACTTGCAAACTTCTTAGACTATTTAAAACAATAGTTTAAACAATTTTTTTAACATATAATTATTAATTTACTTGAGTATTAGATGAAACTAAAGTTTTTAACTCTCTAAAATACCAAATTTGATAGCAATTTATTTTGCATCTTAAAGAAATCTTACTTACTACAATTGATTTTTAACAAACTTATAATTTATAAGAATACTAAAATGAAACTATAAAATTAACAAACTTCTATATTCATATTTGTAAAGAAGAAATCTGTCTTTATCTTAAAAAATAAAATTTAAAAACAAAAAAAAAGAAACAGAAAATACAAATTTATCATTACAACTCCAAAACCTTAATACTAATACAACTTTTCACAATTACTAAATAATATTTTTAAAAAATTATATAAAGATTTTCTAAAACAAGAAAAAACAATTTGAAAATGACCTAAAATTAACCTATTTATATTTTACAAAAATAGCAAGCATAAAGCATTCTTTAAAAAAAATCTCTAATTTTCTTCTTAATCAGCTTGCAACAAAAATAAAAAAATCTGCTTGCAAGATTAACAATGTTTTAACTAATTTAAAACATTGTAGCTACTATTTTTATCTATATCTTAACTTCTACCAAAACATTACAGTACAAAATCACTATATTGACAAACCTAACAAACAGCAAGCAGTAGAATTTATTACCTTTAAGCCTACTAGTACTAAACTATTATTAATAGTTCTAACATTCTTTAACTCTCTTAACAAATTATTAATATATCTACAAATTAATACTTACTATCAAAAAACAGCCTACTCAAAGGCAAACAAAATATTACAAAATAAATTCCAAATATTATACTGAATTCTCTTTTTAATTAAAGAATTTATCTTTCTTAAGAAACTCTTTTTTATTAAATTTGTTTTTTAAAAATCTTATAAATACAACTGCTATTATGAATTTATTTTTATATAGAATTATATACAGTAGAATTTTTATATAGAATTATGTAGAATTTTTATATATAATTATGTAGGATTTTTATATAATTATATTTAAAAATTGTATATAAGTTTACAAACATAACATAGACTTATATAGCAATACCTTTATATAAATAAATATATAGATAGAGTTATATAAAATTTTTATAATATTTATTTAACTTTTATATAAAATTAATTAAATTAAAAATTAAATAAATCATATGTAAAACTTATATATATATACTAATAAATTTTAATACCATTTTTTATTATTTATATAAAATCAAACTATATACAAAGTTTATTTAATTATAATATAAAAATATAAATAACACTTATTTATTATTTATATAAATTAAATTTTATATAAAATTTATTTAAATATTATGAAACTTCTTAAATAAATTACAAATAAAAATTTAATAAAAACTAATAAAATTTAATTTGCATAGAATTTATATAAAATATTACATAGTTTTTAAATAAAGCATAAGCAAATAATTATATATTTAGCAATTATTATAGTATATTAAAAAGAATATAATACTAACATCTTTAAACTTAAAATTAAAATGGTATTTTTTTAGTTAATTCTTTCAAAATCTTAAATTACAATTTATAGTAATCATTATTACTATCAAATATATTTGAATCTTTTTAATGATCATCATACATATAAATAATTAAATTATATAATTAAAATTTATGCACAATACTTGCAGTACCTTAATAAATAATATATAAAGAAATTTATTTGTTGCATTCTGTTATATAATATTTTGTTACAAGTCATATAATACTAATTATAATTCATATGACTTTATATTAAACACTCTGAATAAATATATATAAACACAATTTTCAATAAGACAAAGCAGATTATATTAAACAATAAATGTTTAACATAAAATTAAAAAAAGGTTTTTCAAAAATCAAACATAACTTAAATTTTACTTATTTCATGTCTTAACCAAAAAACAACTTCTGTCAAATTATGCTTTATCTAATCTTAATATTAAATATACTAATAGTAAATAACAATTAGATTATTACATAACACAATAAGAAATTATTGAAAAACTTTTTCTTAAAAAATTATTTACTATATAATTTGTCAAATTTTTAATGCTATATACTTCTAAATAAGATTATAGCAGATCAATATAGTATAGGTAAGCAAATTCATATAGTACAAGCTAATTTTATAAACTATACCTTACTAATCAGCTATAATAATAAATTCTAACCCTAACACTAATATATATAATGCCAGATCAGTATGGTATAGATTTTAAAAATCAGCCTGTACTATACAGATTTGCTTACCTAAACTATATTAATTTGTGCAATTTAGCTTCTAAATAGATAGAAAATTTTTTTGATAAAACTTTGATGATGATACTTAGATAATACCTGCATTATAATTCAATATCCAAAAGCTAATATAAACAATAAAAATTAATCTACTGTAATGTTACTTAATCTTATGTAACAAAAAACAATAGATAAATATGCTTAGTTAAAATAATTAGTATATAACAAAATACATATTTACATAGTCTTACTATAAATCATACTTGCTTAATACAGATTGATAAATGCAGTTAACTCTGGATATACTGAACTGCATGTTCTGAGAAGTTTTGTTTAGTATAGTATACACTATACTAAACAGTTCAGTATACAAAGCTAATCAATAGAATCATATGTAGAGACTAAATGGGTCTGGAAATTTATAGAAATTCTTGGAATTTCACTTGAAATATTATTTCAAACTTGCTTTAGGTTGGAGTATTTTGACTTTGAAACCAGTATCATATACAAAGTTTAAATGCAGTATATAAAAATTTACTATATACTATAAGTTCAGCATAGCCTAAATTATTATACAAATCAGTTTTGCCAAATCAAGTTTGGTATAATCTGAGCTCATTCAGTATATCCAGAGTTGACTGTAATAAGCAATCAATTGATTAATTCAGAGATTAAATTAAATAGCTAAACAATAACCAAAGTCAAAATTACTAATTAAATGCAAATATTCTTCAAAAAAAGGTTTGTTTTTTATTTAAACAATTTGAGAATGCAATTAAACATTCTATGTTCTAAATACAATAGATAATTATTAAGTACATCATCTTTTGTACACATTATTACTGCTCTAATTTTGTTCTTTTACAGCAGCTTACACATGTACATTATCAAGAACTGAGTTTGATAAGTAAAGAATACTAAAAGAATATATTAAATTTAAACTTAATATATCTAATTAAACCAGTACCTCAGTATGGCATAAGCCAAAGAATTTTATTAATTATAATCTAGCAAGAGGCTCCAAGGCTAAAGTGTATATTACTGGCAAATTTTTTTTTAAAATTATAAAACTTCTAAATAGGTAGTATTTTAATTAAAGTATAAATTGCACTATATAAATAATAAATTATAAAGTTAGTCAAATAACAAAAAAAATAAAAAAAATGCTTGTTTTGATTTTATCTTGGCTAAAAGAATAATTATATTCATACAAATACATTTTACTATTTGAACTAACAATTAATAGACTTTATATATATCAATATTGCATTGAATTTTAAATTTTAGAAAATATAAATGAAAGGTATCTTTGATTTGATAATGCTTTTATTATAGAAAAGTAAAGCTAACATATTTAATATAATTAAAAATATAAAAATAGTTTAAATGATAAACTATAAAAAAAGCCAGTTAGCAAATTAATAATAATAGTAGTTATTAAAGAATAAGACTGTATGTCATTACCAATTCCTTATAGATTCTTTGTAAATAAAATTAAAAATCTAGTGCACTAAGTTAATTATTTTTTTTCTTGCATCTCACACTATTGTGGCCAGTAAGGCCACAAGTGTGACAAGCATATGGCTGGTAATGTACCTTCTCTATTGCAGACTTGTATTATTTAGTTTCTGGTCTGCCTTTATGTTTAGTAACTAGAGGATTGGCAATTTCTGAATTTTTATTAACATTACTATCAAACTTATTAATCACTCTGTTGTTGTTGTTTGCAATTAAAGATTTTTCTGATTAATAAATATTTGTAACCATTAAGTCATTTTATTATTATCATATTCAACTGCAAGCTGTGCAGCCTGTCATGCAAAACCCTATAATTCACTGTTTTAGAACACCTAACTGCTGCACATCAATTTTTAATTGACACTGAGCATAGTACTGTGAATAATTGAGAATTAATTCTTATAGTTTGGCTTGGCAAAGCTTAAGCAACATTTACATTTATGAATATTACATTAAAATTGTCAGTTGCTCCTTTCTTGCTATCACAATACCAATGTGATGTTATCATTTTAATGTAAAATCCAGCTATATGTAATACTAGCATCATTTGAAAGTAATGTCAATATAAGATACCTTGAGAAATATTGAACATGTAAGTGCATATATAAGACACAGAATCTATAACAATGATAAAATATTTTTGCCAATTGTTTTCTGAATGTTTGTCTGTAAGCAGCCAAATTTCTTGAACATTATTTTGACTGACTTCCATTATTGTCGATTTAAGTAAAACATGTTTTGCATTATAAACATCTTCAATAAATTTATTTATATTTTCATCCTAAACAGTAAATATACATTCTGGTAGTTAGTATAAAAAATAATCTTGAATATTAATTAAATACACTTATATATATAATAATTTTATTATAACTATAATGATATTGCTTAATACATGCAATTAATTAGAAAATGTTTTATAAAAATAAATAAATAAAAAATAAAAAATAAAAAAAAAGAACTACCCAAAGAGCTATTATATGAGTATTACTATGAGAAAACCTGCAAATCTTATCCAATAAGATTTACAGATATTCTCTTGACAGCACTCATATGAACATATATTAGCATTTATATAATTACTGACCTCATTATCATTATAACTAATGATGCTTTATAGTATAAACATTGAGCTATTTTAGTACATTCTACAGAAAGAATATGCAGTATCAAAAATTCTAAAATTTTCTGATCAATGAAAGAAAATATCTTACTTTTGATAAAAGAAATTCTAATACATGAAGACAAAGTTTGATACTCGAAGAAACAGTTTTATTCAGCCTCCTTTTCAAGTCTAGAATCTACTATCTTAACCAAGTTATATAAACTACTTTTACTATATAAAACTTGTTTAATAATATTATTGTATTCTTTTACACATGATGTTATTTGAATTCCTGCTATAAAAATTCTTAATATAAAAGTACAAACTCAGAAAAAGTAACTAGGATAGAAAATTCAACTTAGATAATCTATAGCAAGTGGATATTTTTGTAAAATAGTTTGGCACTTTGTTTTAAATAATTCTTTATCTAAGGTATTGTAACATTAAAAAAAATTCTTAATAAAGTTACCATATGTACTACCTAATGCTGCTTTAAGGTTTTTTGGTAAATTTTAATTAATATGATAGATACAATATAATAATTTAGCAGTCTTATACACTTGCTGAAATGCACTATTTATTGCTAAGTCTGCATCTGTGATAAACACTAATGGTTCTATACTAGTTGCTTTTTTAGTATATTGAAGAATTTATTTATAAGAATTAACAGTCTTATAAGACACTAATGCCTATGCTACTAAATAGAACTTAGTATTATTATTAATGATAAGAAACAAACTAAAAGGCATATGGTATCAATTTGTTTTAATCATGTTATTGTTAAGTACAACATCATAATACTCAAGCCAAAGAGATACTTAAGTAGGAGTCATTTAGAAAAGTTTAATAAGATGATTGTTAGCATTTAACTCAAATTCAACTATCTAACCCAATTCATCAGATTGTTTGTTATTAAGAAATGAAAAAAGACATGAAACATCTGTAACTTCAAGATCTTAAGATTTAGTTTTAAAATACTAAATAGCATTTGCAAGTTCTTTGTCTAAAAAGGTTATATTCAGAAATTTAGCCCTTAAAAACTGGCACTATATGCTAATTGAAAATTTTCTATTTTTGGTATAAAACTCAATTTCTCTTATAGCATCCTTTCCTATTGACTGGAATCTAGAACTATATTTGTATATTACTAAATAGAGCTCATAATTATAAGTATTGACAAATGTTGTAACTGTAATACAAGTGGCACCTTTCGAAAAACTTAAATTTATATATCATTTATACTCTTGATGCTTAGACCATCATTCATAATGAGCATTAATATTAAAACTTTTTTTTGGATTGTATGTCTCTCTAAATTTGCATTCAAATGCCCTATATTTTATTATACGATCACTATTATGCTTAACTCTAATTTTAATAACTGCAAACCCAAATTCTTGGCTATATGCTTCAAAAAAGGAACTCACCTTATTTTAATTTGAGAATATATAACCAATGCCTAATAATAAAAAATTGTATGATATTTTGGATTTATTTATAAAAGGATATATAATATAAATACTTGAGTAAACAGGTTCTTTGGTTCAAATTTATAATAAAAAAACTAGTCCAAGCTGATCTTTTACTATGTATTAATTTTACTAATAAACTAAAACCAACTTTATAATAGAATTTATACTTGCTATTATTAGCCTCATTGTCTTAATTATTAAAACCATCTTTAATAACAATATTTTCGACTTCAATATTAGCATCTTTATCTTGAACACCAATATCATTAATGCCAATATTATTGACACTAATATTATCAATATCGATATTATTAACACTAATATTATCATTAGTCATATTACTATACTCCTATCAGCTAGCTTTAAAAAGTATCAAAAATAATTGTATGTTATAATTTATTTTAACTTAAATTCTGTAGTATCTTATTTAATTAATATGGATATAGTAAGCAAAAGAGATTGTAAATGTTTACCTATTTTTTTATATATACTTTAATCATCAGTGGCTTTGCTGTACTTACATTACAATAACATTATAATAATTATATGTACATATATATGTATTTACATATATATATACACATTACTGAGTTTTAATAGTTAATGTCACATGACATGCAAGTATTGAACCTTGGGTTTCAAAAGTATGTAATATACCAGAAACATGAAATTTATGTTATTTATTATGATTTGATGTAACTTAGATTCATTAAGTGCTATCAGTTACTCAAAAATTAATATGTAATAATTAATGATTATATGATTTTACTGTAAGTGTAGTTTGTTAAGAATTATACTAAAACAAATCACAATTTTTGTATCTCTATAATGTACCAGCTATCAGAGTTATAATATCATTATATCATATAATATATTTTTGTTACACAACATATTTTGTTGTATTATATATAACCTATAACAAAAAAATTTATTGTAGGTGTAACAAGAACATTTATTCATAATATATTACTAAGAAATATTGTAATTTTCATGTTAAGTATTTTTTATCAATTTAGTCTTGGTAATTTTAGAATTGAACAGATTAAGTAATATTGTATAAGTAACTGCATATTGATTTCTTGTAGATTGCTGTCTAAACACTTTTTTGGCAATTATTTAAAGATACATTTTGTCTTCTTCTTCATTCATTGTGTTCAGATTTTCAAAACACCACTATACTTTTTTGTTTAATTTCTAGAAAATGATTTCAAATTCAGAACTTTTAGAGTTAACAGTTGAAAAAACCTTTTTTTAAAAATATACTCAGATACATTATGATGAAAAGTTTCAAATAATGTTTCACAATATTTATAAGATTCAATACTAATTTAGATATAAAGTTTAAAATTATATAATTGTAAAAATAATTTGTTGAATAGTGTTATATATTATATTTTCAATTTTATAATATAAAGTTTTTTATTTGAAGACTTTATTGTATTATTTCATTTTATCTAAACAAAAATTGTTAAACTCTTTTCAAATAGCTTGTTTATAAAGCTTATTGTTAGGATAAAGCCAATTATCAACAGCAACTCTGATTTCTTGTATTGCTTCTTTCTATAAATTAAAATTAAATCAAGTTTAATACAATTATTCCTTATTAATATTCTCATATACATTAACTTAATACAATTTCTTATTAATATTACTATCAATATAAATTTAAAATAATCTAAATAGATTAATATTAATAAAGAATAATTTATTAATATAATACAATTAACCAAATTTATTTCAACTTAAAATTTTTTTAATTGTATTAAAAAAATCAATATTTAAATATTAAAACCTAATAATATAAAACTGAATCTTATTTAGTTAAGTATAATAGTTGATATATCTGTCACCATTTATAATATTTTTCCTTACCTTTGACTTTAAATTTTTATATGATAATTGTTAAATTCTGACATCTTTGGTAAGTTGAGTAAGCATAATCTCTAATGTTTTTTTGCTTTTTTGTAATTAAAGTGTTCTGCTCCAATATTTTTTTGATTATGTCTAGCAATGAATTAATTGATTTATTTTTTTTATTTAAAGCTAATTAGGTTCAATAGTAAGTATTTATAATTATAATATAAATACAGTAAAATTTTAAAAATTACAATGTTTTGCATTAGCTAAAAGATTTTTTAAAATATTATTAAGTGATGATCCAGATAAATATTTGATAATTTCATTCTCAATATCATTGTCAATATCAATAACATTATTACTATCAATATTATTTTTGTTTATATATAGTTCTTTATTCATGCCTCTGAAAATTAATTAATAGAATTTTTGATATTGTCATGATCTAAAATAGGATCATCAACATTTCTTTTAAGTTAGATTGCATAATGAAATAATAATGTATAGTAATTATTAGATATAGCACATATATAGAGCATAATTAGTAGATGTAAAGTAATTAGTGTAATTAATAGATGTAGTGTAATTAGCATAATTAGTAGATGTAGTGAATGTAATATATTTAGCATATAAAGTATAAATAGAGAAATTAGTTTATATAGTGTTGGGTTCGGAAGTTTGCGACTCTGTCGCTCCAAAATTCTAAACCTCGCGTAACGTATGGTAAGTAACCTTTTCGAAAGAGGGTGTTAGATTTGGCTTGTGGGCGAGAAAGGCTTTCGGTTACTTTGGGTCAACG
>CAJVQA010006702.1:0-14612 GCA_910591915.1 Cetraspora pellucida | reverse complement strand
TCTTAATTGGCTATTAGAAATGTAGTACAGCCACATGACACTGAGTAACATCTGTGATGTTACTATTGTCTTACAAATCCCAAGTACTCCTGTACAAGTTTTATGTATCTTAGCACCAAATTACTGTGCCAAGTACTGCAGCACAAGAATCCCAAGTATCCCTGACATAAACCCCAAGTGTCCCCGCACAAACTCCAAGTATCCCTGCACAAACCCCAAGTGCCTTTGCACAGATTCAAGTACCTAAACACAAGCCCTAAGTGTTTCAAGTACAAATGACAAATGATATAAACAATATCCCCAATTGCCTCTGCACAGTTCCTACTACTCCAAACACAGTATTATTTAATATTATTCGAACCTCCACTATCCTAACTACAATGATATTTAATGTTGTTCAAACCCCCATTATCCTAATTACAATATTAAGTAATGTTGCTTGAATCCTCACTATCTCTACTAGATAAAAAGATATATAAAGGGTAGCTTTTACCCTTCCCTGCCAATTCTAAGTTCCTATACTTTAACCTAAACCCTTCTATCTTTACCCCTAACTTGTAAAAGTGATATTCTCTCTCTAAGGTAATTCCTACAAGCAAGGTTATCACTGTGTTTTTATTTAATAAAAGTTAATCTATATACTGTTACTATCTCGAACTGTTTGCCTGCTGCTATGTAGTAAAGTGAACTACTACACCTTCATCTTGTATATATTTGCAATAGTCAATCACTATACTGAGTAATCTTGTTACTTGGTTGTATTGTATCAAGAAGGCTGCAACTCTGTAACAATATCTTCATCAAGTGAATAATGGGCTGTTTATTCATTGTAGTAATTGCTAACATATTGTTTAATCTTTATAGGGTCAGTAATTATGCTATTGTTAGTTTTGATATTTTGGAGATGTACTATATCAGTATATCAGTTTAGTATATTATTAATCATTTTGGTTAGTTGGATAGTTAAATGTTCATATTATTTGTTAGTAGCTAGATTAATGTAATTTCTAAGATGCTTAGCATTCTCTAAGTTTTTGGCATTGTAAAGTGTTTTTTAAAAAGTTTTTGTATATTGTATCTATGTAGTTAGGTTGGATTGATGGCTAGAAGGTGGTTTAATAGTAAAGTTATAAGTATTGTTGATATAGTTAATTAAGTTTTGAATATTAGCAGATAATGGTATTTGGTAAGAAAAGTATTTTTTGATGCAATATATTATATGACTAATAGTTTTAAGATTATAATGTAGTGGATTGCTTTTAGTATAAATGTATAGTAAAAATTTCTAATAGTGTATTTTTAGTTAGAAATATGTTGAAATGCAACATTAATAATACTGATGTATATTTTGTGCCATATTTTTTTAAGCTTTTTGTTATATTTACTATGGTTAGAATCTGATGTTGTATAATATTAAAATTTACTTGGTTTGTAAAATTTTTTCAATCTTCTTTGAATATAATTTTGTAATTAAATATTTATTGTTTGCTTTTGCTTTTATGTCTAATCTTGGTTATAGCAAATAAGAATATTTATGTTAATATTAAGATTTAATAGTCACTGTTAGTAGAAGATGATGAATTGTTAAGTTTAAATTTTTGTAAATAAGGTATAAGAGAGTTATAGGCCTATATATAATTTATTCTAGTTAGGTATCATAAACTATGCCATGTATTCTGTAGATTGTTAATATAATCTGCTAGGTTAAACATGTTAGTACTATGTAGATAATTAAGTAATTAAAATTTAGTTGTTGATAATATAGTGGTATTGTGATCTGCATTAAAGTCTCTAAGTATAATAGGATATAAATTTGAAGATATTGCTTGTTGTATTTATATAGTAACTGTATTTTGTGTAAGTTTGTGCTTAGTAGTATTAGTTAATAAAAGATATACTGAAATAATTCTAAATTTGTAGTCATGTTTAAAGAATAAGTCTATAGCAATAATATCATCAGATTGTATAAGTATGTTATATATATGAAGTTTGATATTATTTTTAATCATTATATATGTTTCTTCTTTGAATTTTGTAGAATTAGGTCAGAAATATAATCATTAAGATGTGTTTCAAAATTTAGTTTTAATGTTTTGGATAATTTTTGTTTCAGTAAGACTAATTATATATAAATTATAAGTTAGACAATAATTTTCTTATAATAGTCTTTTTTTCTGTATATTATATCTTTGCACATTGTGTATTGCAATATTAAGTTGAAGTAGATTATTATTAGAAAGAGAATTGTAGTTAAGTTCATTATTTGGATTAAATGTGTAAAATGAAAAGAAAAGTGATAAGTTATTTAGAGATGCTGATATAATAAAGACTAATGTTAATATATTTGATTTTAGTTAAATGTTTGAATAATGCCAGATGGCTTGAACTGGCAGAATTAAGTAATTAGATAAAGGTTTAGGTTCAGATAGAAGGTAAACATGAGCTTTACTGTAATCATTTTTAATAAAGATAATTAATATATAGGCTCAAGAGTTATCAAATAAGTAATCAAAGCTGTAGATATGTAATAGTTTGTAGATAAGGGAGCAATAAGAGGTAATTATATAATAAAAATTTGTTATAACAAGTATTAAGTTGGATATTGTTATAGTATTGTTTAGCTATAATAGTATCATTATAACCTTTTAAAATATTATTTACTAATTGAAAATAAGTATAACTGAGTTCATTATCCTTAATAATTATATTAATATTTAGTGTATTATTATTTATTAAAGAAAATTTAGAAGAGATAAGTATAAATAGATAATAGATATAGCCTGATAGTTGTGAAAAGAAGTAATCAGCTAAAAGTTGAGATGCATGTAAAAGATGTATATAGCATTTACTATAGTCAAGTTTTATTAATATAGTAAGTGTATAATTGAAATTATTAGATTGAGAGAAGTTGTAATAGTGAATATGTTTTAAAAAAGAGCTAAATATTTGTGGATGTATAAGTAAAGGTAAATTAAAGCATACTAGCTATTGATTATAGCATGAATTTGAATTGTATAATGTATTATAGGTTGAATCTTGTAGTGTTTTCTTAATATGAGATAATAAAATAAAGTTCAAAAAAGTAAGAAATTTTTTTGCAGTTTTGTTTACCATATGCTTGGCTTTCACAGTTATAAAAAGTATTATAGTCTACTCTGTACTTTGAGTCTGGTTATCATTAACTTGGTTCTTTGCATAAATGGACTTAATTATCTGTTTACTTATATTATTTTCTTCTAAAAATAGTCTATATTTAATAAAAAAACATCATAATTTTAGAAGTAATAGTTGCTTTTATAAGTACTATAAAAGATTTTATTAAAAAAGAGCCTTTTCTTTATTTTTCAAAAAGAGTGGCTCCCCAATTGAAATGAGTATTTCAAATTTGATATTAAATTTGTTATATAAAATTGTTTCTGTTTCTAATATAGCTTTTTCTTTATAGAATTTAGTTATTTCAGAGTAATTTAGAGAGTTGTCTTGTGTGCAATCAAAGTATGTAATGACTTAAGCTAGAAAATCAGTATTAATAAGTTTTGTTGTGAGAAACTCAATGGCTTGTTATTTATCTATTTTGTTAATATTGTGGTTTTGAACAGCAGTGTTATGATATATAGATAGGTATTAATAGAAATAGAAACCTCATCATTTGGGATTAGTTTTAATAATATTAAAAGAACAAGTGTATTCTTTTGCTTTAGTTGCTAGTTTATTGAGAGTTAAAGTAAGAATTGGTTTTGTAAATGTGGCTTTATATTGGTCTTTAATATAAAATATAAATGCATTAAAGAAAAATTCATTTCATATTTCAGTATCTTCTTTGAAATAAATTTTATAAGATGTTTTAAATATATCTTTAATAAATGTAGATAAGTTGTATATAGGTTGTAGTATAAAAGTTGTTTTTAAATTAGTATCAACTTTTTTTGTTTTTTTTTTTGTATCAGTTGATTTAAGATAGAAATATTTAGTCTGTATAAATGAGTACATAATAATTAGCATGTTTAAAGTTTTATAACATCACTCATGAAGGTTAGTTGGTTTTATAAATTCAATATTAGTTGGCAGAAAATTTTTTAAGTATAAGATAAAATATTGTTTAAATATATATTTAAGATAGTTAGATGCTTTGGTTTTGTTAATAGTATTAGAAAATTGTCAGCTATATAGTAGAAAGTCTTTCTTAAACTATTAATTAAATAACTAAATAAGTTTTTAAATGATAGTATATTATATTTGTCAAAAAAAAAAAGATTTTGAAAGATTAAAATTCAGTTTAATGTTGAATCAGTTATCTATTTTGATGAAAAGATATTGTTGTTCTTTGTCAAAGTCAGTAATCTCAAATATTATCTTAAACCTTTTAGATCTAAGTTTGATATCTTTAACAAATTTGTATAGTTAATTACTTGATACTTATTAAAAAAATATAGATATAAACAAACAAGATTAAGACAAAATTGTAATCAGTTTTTAGTTTTGATTGGTAAAATTGTAGCAAAGAAAGTAAATATTTTAGAATAGTTGAGTTTAGTATAAAAAACTGTTAGAAATATATTAATAAGTTTTTTAAGAGTTTTTTTTAAAATATTAAAGGAGATTGTTGCAGCTTTATTTGTTTCAAAGTTGTGTTTTTGAATTAGATTAATAAGAAATTTTGGTCTGATACTAGCTATTTGTCTAATCAACAAATAAAAACTAGCTTTAAGTACATATTAGTTTCTGTGACTTCTTTAAGAACTTTACTAAGATAAAAATTATATAAGTATTCTTTAAAAAAATTAAAAGGTTAATATAATATCTTAGTTTCTAATTTTGTATAGTTTTGTATTTTATTAATAACTAAGCAATTTGCTAGTCAGTTAAATAATAAGTTAAGTTTAAGTCTTGCTGTTTGACTATTAGATTATTTATTTGATTTTTGGTATTGTTGTTGTTTGTTATTAATTGTTTTATTTGTAATTGAAATAAGAGATTTAAGTTTAAAAATAAGAGAATTCTTAATAATAGCTTGTTTTTAATATAGGTATTATTGTTTTTGTTATTTATTTTTTTTTAAATATTAACGATGAAGCCATGCCTTTAATTTTATTGAAATTCAATTGAAGTTTTTATAAAAAAAATGTTTTTGTTGTTTTTGTTATATTTGTTTTAATAATTTTAAGAATTTTTTAATAATTAAAATTTTCTTTTTTTTGGGTATTGTAATAAGTTTTATTACAAGAACAGTTTGAATTTGTATAAGAGTAAGTATTTTGGTTTAAATAATAGGTTTAAGTTTGAGTTTGTAAATACATTTAGGATGTGCTAAAAATTCTTTAATAATAAGAATAGATTTATTAAGAAGTAAGTATTTATTATTTTCTAAAAAAATATATAAGATGTTTTTATTTTTATAATTAATATAAGTATATGTGTGTTGAGAATGTGCTTGAATTTGAAGAGTTTGTATAAAACTAGATAAAGTTTTTTGTTGAGTTATAGAATAATTTAAAGTAAATGATAATAGAAAAACAATAATTGTTTTTGTAATTAGTGATTGTGAGATAATTTCTTTAAGTTGTCTAATTTGTTTAGATATAATGTTAATATCTATATATGTAAATTTTTAAGAAAAAGAAAGAGAGATTGCTTGTCTAGATGAAATATTAAGATTACTAAAAATAAAGAGAATATAAAATTTTTGGTAATAACAATAAACAATAATAGGTTAAATAAGAGTTTTAAAGTAGTAAAGAGATTTAGAGATATTGCATTCAAATAGATTAAATGCAAATGACATTACTTTAAGTTATATAGGTTGTATTTTTCAAATCATTGTATCATAATGATCACTATACTTGTTATAGAAATAGTCAAGATCAAAATAATCTGACTCTTAAATAATCAAAATAAATATTCTGTTTGATAAAAAAGAAAAATACTACAGGTATACTTAAAGATGAATATTAAAGTTACTTAGTAAAATTTTTTGTTATTAATTATTAAAGTTTTTAATATATAAAATTTATAATAGTAAAGATTAATTTGACAAGGATATGATGTAATACTACAACTACTACAGCTTTGTGTAATCTTAAAAATAATTTTATATAATCTATATAATATAAAGTGTAACTGGTATGACAAGTATAACTTAATATAACAATTTAGTTATACATTTCAAAAAAGTCTTGTAATAGTATATAAGATCAAATTAGTAATGATATTAAACTAGCCTCTTTTGAGCTTAGGGTTTTATTCAGTAAATTGAACATAGGGACTCATGGCCAAAGTCTTAAAGAAGTCATCTTACATTAAAGAATACAACTAGCCATACATGTATTTTTGGTATCTAATTTAAATAGTCTGCCAATGGTTCTATACTAGCTGCCATACCTGCAATCCAACTAGAGGCATTGCCTATTTAAACCCTCTGTGCTGCAATCCTTACTGTGTCACTAAATCATTTTCAATACAGCTATCAGTCAAGAAGGTCTAGATACTTTTACACATTTCCTTTAGGACCTTATACCTTATTTCATGCAGTGTATTCTCAGAAGCATCGTTACTAGAACCTTTTATGTTCCACACACAGCTGATCTAGTTTTATATAATATGCTATAGTTATCCAACACTTGCAATTACAGAGGTTATCTGTTTAACTGCTACATTACATTATTTCTACCCTTCTAAAGTTCACTCAAACCCTGGTACTTATCATTTCGACTTCTTCTTTTTATCCCCCTACTATCCAACTTAGAATTTGACAAACTCCTCAGACTCCCAATCCAGATAGCCTGGTACAATATACCTTAGTATTCTTTTCCTCTAGCGATTCTGACAGCCTAGTTGGTCATGTGCTCCTCTACACATCTTTCCATCTGATTGCATGTCTGCCTATTCCTTATTGGGGTTTTCTGGGCTTCCATTAGTCCAATATCACTGTCAAAGGCTTGTGCTACTCTTTATTTAGAAATTTCCAAATGGGCTTCTGTCTCCTTGGTTTCTTGGTCTTCTACATCTAGTGGCCTTATCATAGGTTTGCACTGAAGATAAGATCAAATTAGTAGAAGAAGAACTAATAAAAAATTATATATTATTTTAAATAATATTAATTGGTTTACTATGAAAATGATTGTAATAATAATTTAATATTATATAAAAATTATGTAAGAGAAAAAAAAATAGAATAAATGAAAAAGAATTTTTTAAAGAATTTATAAGAGAATTAAAATTGTTTTTCAAAGTATTTCTATTAATATTAGGTCTATTAAGTTTGTTTAGACCTTGTTTTGATTAAAGAAATGAGTTTTACAACTTTTTTTTAGAACTGTAAAGTAGATTATAAAACTAATAATTAAAAAAAAAGTTTAAAGATCTAAAGATCATTATTGCAGTATTAAACTGTGAGTTTGAAAATTATATCTTTGAACTTTTAAAATATATATAAAATTAGGAACTGAGCAAGTTTACTTAAGATGTCAAAGTTTAGTTATCTTAATAAAATAACTAGATATTAACAATTTTAGTACTGACAGATTTTTAATTATTTTTGTGTAAAAATGATTTATAGAACAAGTTTTTTATTATATATCTGATTCTAATTTACATAAAAAAGAAATATTAATAATTAACAATAAAAACATGACAAAAAACTAATTCTCAAATGGAATATAAAGTAAGGGTTGAATTGGAAATTATTGTAAATGTAATAAATTCAGATAATAAAATCAGTGAAGAAAATAAAGTTATACTTAAAACTACTGATAATAAAAAAAATAATTATTTGTTAAGTATTGAACTTGAAGAAAGAAAAATAGCTTTGCTAGGATGTCAAGTAAAGGCAAGAAAAGAAGCAGTTGAAGCTGAAGCAATTGAATTGCAGAATTGACAATTAAGAATAAGCTTGGGATTAGATATATAAAAACCATATTGCTATATTATAGTTTAGGTATTAAAATGTAACCAAAAAAATGCTTAATTTGCATTATACATAGATGCTAATGCTAAAATATGCTTAAAAGAGTAAAGAGCGAATGCTGTGTATTTAGTTCATCTTTATTAAAGTTAAATAGTTTAAAGCTTAATACTTTTATTTAATTTAATAATTTTCGCTTAATTTAATACTTTCATTTAATTTAATAATACTTTCGCTTAATTTAAATATATAATACTTTCACTTAATTTAATTCAATATTCAGTACTTTTCGCTTAATTTAATAATTAATATCGCTTAATTATAATATAAATTCGTACTAGTATAAAAAATAATTTATTATTCGTACGTACTAGTATAAAAAAACAAACGTACGTATTATTAAAATTTTCGTACGTCCGTCTAAATCTATACTACTCGTACAGTACTACTTTAGTAAACACCTGGTCATGATCGGTCAGAACTCGATCCCAAAGGACTAATTAACATATGAACTGTAATATCAATTTTCCGATAGTTATTTCCATTTAACTGACATCACACCGTGTGAAAATTCATTAACAGTGGTATAGGTTAGAAAATTCCTTCAAAGTGTAAGTCGCCATGGAAACCTTAAATTTTATCAGCTTTACTAAAAGTCAGCTTTACTAAAAGTCAGCTTTAGCCACATTTAAGCCAAGCCTAACAAAGTTAAGCTGAATAACAGCTTAAGCTACAATCAAAACCGTGGCTTTAATTATGGTTTAAAGTTTATTGATTTTTAACTTTAGTAATGGCTTGAAGCAGCCTGACCGAATGGGTTAAAGTAGAGTTATCCTATTCATCATATTCTTGTGACTTCATGGACATGAATGTCAACAATCTTTTATAACTTCCTCGATAAAAGTTTACTCAACTGCTCTCTATGATTTTTAACATTTTCTTTTTTCCACGGATTTTCTGATGGGTTGATGAAATGATATCAAAGACAAAAAATGAAATAATTTGATCTTACAATTTGACTGGCTAGATATTTTGATTGAATTGCTATTATAAATAATATCGTCTTCCATGCACCTTACTTTCTATTTATTACCGTTACATCCACATAGTCTACTATTATTTGCTTCATATTTACCTAAGTCATGAAAGTTTTACGATTGATCCAGAAAAACTTGAAAAATATGAACATAATAATACGTTCATCTATTATCTAAAATCAGAGATGGGTGATGCTAGTGGGATATTTGAAGTTGGATATTGTTATGACGAATGAATTGGTGTTAAAAAGGATAAACATAAGGGCATTCATTCGTTTTCAAAAATCCGCAGAGGTTGAGAATGCTGATGAAACATATAAGTCCAGGTAAGAATTTGTTATTTTAATGGAATTGGAGTTTAAAAAGGTGAACATGAAGTATTAATTCGTTTTCAAAATCCGACAGATGACGCCAGTGGATCTTTTAATGTTGAATATTGTTATGACAAATTCATTGGAGTTGAAAAAGGTGAACATAAAGCATTCATTCATTTCAAAAATCCACTGAGATGAGAACGTTTATGGAATATATGATCCAGGTAAAAACTCATTTTAATGGAGTTGGAGTTGAGAAGTATAAATATAAAGCATTCATCTATTATCTAAAGTCAGCAGAGATGGGTAACAATAGTGGGACATTTTACTGTTATAACGAAAGAAGTGGAGTTGAAAATGATAAACATAAAGCATTCTTTCTTTCAAAATCCGCAAATATGGGAATGCTGATAGGAAATACAAGTACCGTTTAACACTGTATATAGTATCCGGGGTCTTATTCAAGGACACCATTTGTTAAATTGAATAGTACCCGTAGGTACTTTGTGAGAAACCGGGTACTATATATTGGGGATATATCTGAAGATAATAAATTAAATATAATTATATCTCCGGGTACTATTCAAGAATAAAGCCGGATGGGTAGTGAATAATACCCGGATCTTAATCAAAGTGGGTATTATTTTTAGGGGATAGTGCTAAACGGTCTTATAAGTCTAGGTAAGAATTTGTTTTTTAATGACTTGGAGTTGAAAAGGATGAGCATGAAGCATTCATTTATTTTCAAAAATCGCAAGACATGGGGAATGTTGAAACTTGTTTTAATGGAATTGGAGTTGAAAAGGAACGTAAAGCAATCATTATTATTCAAAATCAGCAAAGATAGGTGACGTTAGTGGATGACGAAAGAATTGGAGTTGAAAGGATGAGCATTCGTTTTCATAATTCCGTTAGAGATGGGAATACTGATGGAGCGTACAATCCAGGTAAGAAATTGGTAATATTTTAATGGAATTGGCGTTGAAAAGAATGAACATAAGCATTCATTCATTTTCAAAAATCTGTGAAAATGAGGAACGTTGATGGAAAGTATAATCCAGGTAAAAATTTTTTATTGCCTTAATGGAATTGGACGAACATAAATCCAAAAATCAGCAGAGGTGGATAATGCAAATGGAATTTTAATGTTGGATATTATGATAAAGTTGGAATTGAAAGGATGACATAAAGCACTCATTCATTTTCAAAATCTGCAGAGATGGAAAACGCTAATAGAACGTCTAATCCAGATGAGATTTGTATTTCAGTGGAATTGGAGTTGAAAAGACTGAACCTAAAGCACACATCCATTATTAAAAATTAGCAGAGATGGGTGTCATTTTCAAAAATCCGCAGAAATGGAATACATAATCCGGGTAAGAAATTGTTGTTTTAATGGAATTGATTTAATATAAGATACTGTTATAAAGGAATTGTGGTTGAAAAAGATGAATCTAAGACATTCATTTATTTTCAAAAAATGCTCAGAGATGAGGAATGCTGATGGAACATATATTATTTTAATGGAATTGGGATATGTAAAGCATTCGTCTCTAGTCAAAAATTAGCAGAGATGGGTGACACCAATGATGCATTTAATGTTGGATTTTGTTATGATGAAGAAAAGAATAAACATAAAAGATTTTTTTTTTACCTTTTTTTTAAAAAAAAAATGTAATATGATATATAAAATAAATTCTACTTAATTTTTAATACTTTTTGTTTTCGTATGATCGAATTTGGTTGGTTGATCGCGGGGTGAGAAATATCAAATATCGCTATAGACGCAGACTTTGACATCACCAAGTTACGTCCTATATATAAATCGGGTTTATAAAATAAAACGCAATTGAGCCGTAACTAGTGACATAAAATAAGTCTACATCTATAAATCACATAAAATAAATTTACTCTTTATACAATCATATTTGCCTAAATTGAATACGTATCTTCATATAGCTTTTAACAAAAAAAAAAAAAATCCAAAAAATATATATTTTATGAATGGGCAATTTTGTAAGTAATAATGACCTATGACTTATTCCTTACTTAATATTAAATAATATTAAATATTTATTACATTCTATTACTTATTATGTATACGTATAAAACACATGATAACAGTCGGAGGCGAGTGATCAAAATTGAGATTGAACGAAAAATTACTGCTAAGAATCAAATTATTATAAATTACTTATTATTACCTATTTCACGGGAATATTAAATAATATTAAGTAATAATATGTAACTGACTTTGTCCATCTCTAATATATTTAAAGTTTTAAAATTCAACTTTATATTTATTTTTTTGAAATCCCGAAATTTTTTATATAAAGTTGAGATATAATATCTTATTTGACCAATAAGTACAACAATCAAAAGGAAATGTCCTATGCCTGTTGAGATTTCTGACTTTGAAACTCTAAGATAAATAAATAAAATTAAAACATCGATGTTTAGCTTCGAGCACACAATGCTATACATTTACCTAGTTAATAATACTTCACCTATTGTTGTTAATGATACTACGCCTATTATTTAATGATGTGTTTCGTTTTCATGATGTCCATGATGTTCCCAAGGATGTCTTAAACCCTAAATGAAATATAATGGTAATCAATTTCATCGAATGTTATTGAAGGTAAATAAATTCAAGGTAAACATACTAAAATTACGGGTCCGTCTTTTTTTCCACGATACAGTATCCCTATTAAATTTAGAACATCTATTAACTTTGTTATAAATTCAGTAATATAATTGATCAATTTTACGTACAGAATAACATTGACCCTCCTAACAATTTACTCATAAAGATATAACCTCTTCCTGCTTGAGGGAAACCATGAGGGCCTAATGCTGCCATTTATTTTAAAGGGTTGAAGTGTAAAGTTTGAATTTTAAGATAAACTGATTGAACCAATTGAAATCGAAATTGTCACACAGTTGATCCGATTTATCCGGTTTATCGTTACCGATACGTACAAAAAAAAATTTTTCATATTTAACTCTGTAAAAGATCAAAGAATATTACGAAGTACGTTTCTGCCAATATTTATTTAATTGAGACTTAATTTAAGAATTTTGATCTAAATTATTAACTTATGGCTGGTCGTTTGCCTTTACGAAATTTCATAATATTTATTTCTAATAATAGTATAAAGTTGAATCATCCCAAACAACCATCTCGACTTCAAACAAGCCCTATTTCACGTGTATTGCGTAGAAGAAATAATACAATTTTAAACAAAAAAATGCCTAAAACAAAACTAGGCTATTATGCAGTTCGTATTGGTCACAAACCTGGAATTTATAAAACTTGGTTAGCGTTTTTTTATGTTATTGTATTCAAAATTATTAATCTATTCAAGTCTAACTCTCTGTTATTTTATTATATAATTTCATTTTAATGGGTTATTAGGGAAGAATGTCGAGATCAAGTTCATAAATATCCTAATGCTAAATATGAAAAGTTCCCTACGCTAAAAGAAGCACAGGCTTTTATATCTGGCGTTAGTATCAGTGAAAAAGAACAAGAATTAGGTGAATTTCATCAATTCATAATGTAGTTGACGACTTTAATAATGGAGGTCAGATCCGAGAATATTCACGGTTAAAAATGAACATTCAATTAAAAGATTGAAAACTCTCGATATCGGTATCAAGATTCGCGGGATGCGAATCCCACGTGACTATTCGTAATCAATCAATCTGCCAATCAAAATCAGAATCAGATACAACATAAATACTGCACAATGTTATTCATAGCGATAGCAAGGCTCATGAATAACTATGAAGGATATTCAAAGGATCAGACCTCTACTTTAATAGTTTTGTAAAAAAAATTTCATCGCTTTAAATTACTTTTCTCCAATCGACGCCAACATTTTATATATCACCAATATCGGCTCGAACATTTTAAGACTTAGACGCTGCCGACAACTCGGTATGCAAATTTGATAAACTTTCTAAATCTATGAATCTATGCTTATTTGAAGTGTACGTGTGTGTATATAATCTTTTAGTATAATGCCGAGGTCACAAAGCTTGTAGTATGGACCGATGGGTGTTCGCTCAATAATGGAAAAGATGGAGCACGTGCTGGTATAGGCGTATTTTGGGGTAACAATCATCCAAGGTATATAATATATACTTAATTATTTAGAATTAGATTATGTTGTGTATAATGAAATTTTTTAATGACATCAATTCATATATCAGAAATCTATCAGAACGATTACCAGGTTATAAACAAACAAATAACAGAGCCGAAATAACGGTGAAATATATACGTTTGTTTTTTTAAATAATATTTTGAATGTTATGCTTACAAACATGACATTTTTCTAGGCTGTCATTAGGGCCTTAGAAACTTGCCCTGATTCTGAACTTCCCCTGGAAATAATGACAGATAGCAAATATACTATAAATGGTAACTCTTCCCTGATCATATCTTCATACAATACAAATTAATTTATTCTCTTTTAGCATATGAATCATGGATACCTAAATGGATTAAAAGTGGATGGAAAACAGCGAATAAAAAACCGGTGGAGAATCAAGACTTATTTGTCCGTTTGGTAGAATTAATTGAGGCAAGACCTGGAAAAGTTTTTTTTGTAATTATACTTTATCATTTGAAGTTTAAATGCATGCACAATTTATATATTTCAACAAAATAATTAGTATGGTTATTTTAAAGACGCATGTTCCGGGACATGTTGGTATTCCAGGTAACGAAGCAGCAGATCGATTAGCTAATTTAGGTGCACTAAAAGAGGAGGTTAAAACTACGACTGTTTCTTCCACTGAACAAAAATCCCAAAATTCTAAAATGAATTTTACTGAAGATGACTTCTATTCACCGGAAGAACTAACAGAAATTGCAGCTGAAATCTATTCATTGCGCAGGTGAAATGTGAATCGCCTGATATAACTACCAAATCGTCTATGTGAATGCCGATTAAAATCAGATTTCTATTCAACACTGTAATTCATGATTATTGATTATAAACTAAATGAGAAGTCAAATTAAGCGACACATAATAATAAGAATCTTTTCTGAATGTATTTAATATAAGATTTTAAACTTAGAATGCGCGACTGAAAATTTGTTCTGTTTAGTAATATTTGACTTAATCGCATTAACCGTAGTTTAAGTATTATAAGTTCAAGCTTAGTATTTTGTAAAACAAAATTCAAAATAAATTTTGACTGATCAAAATCTTTTTGAACAAATTTGCATAAATAGCAATTTAAATATTCAAAGTAAATCTTTTAATAAAAATAGGGAACTGATATTTCCACACCCATATAGGATCCTGCCACACCCCTGTAATCACTTGACACCGTACATGAAATAGT
>CAJVQA010006701.1:0-14613 GCA_910591915.1 Cetraspora pellucida | reverse complement strand
TATATTATTTTTTGCTACTCTACTTGGCTTTAGAATTAGATTAGAAGCTCTATAATCATAGTGTAAATTTTTATATATAGGGATTGAATTCTAATGCCTTCTTCTCATTAAGATTGTTAATTTGGTTTCTTACCTATCTAAACTTTTGTTAACTTTAAGTTTGCTAATTTGTCTTCTTATCTTTTCGAAGCTTGTTAACCTTAAGTTTGCTAATTTGTTTTCTTGCTTTTAAACACCTTTTGATTATAATCCTGATATAAAAAAATAAAATAGATGTAAATTTTTTAGAATAGATATAAATTTTTTTAGGCTATCTTCTGCTAATTGAAAGATCAAAAAAGGATAATTAATTATTATTTGAACAAAAGTTTTTGTACTATTAATACAAAGAACTAAATTGATTTACTTATTATCAAAAATGATATTCCAATGTCCTCGATATAGAAAGAATGACTTTAAAAAGACTCATGATTTAACAAATCATCTTAACAGAAAATTTAAGTGCAAGCAAATCCAAATACCCAACCCAGTTCATCCACCTAATCCTAATATATCTAGACCTCAATTGCCAACATCTAATTTTCCATCTTCTGTAGTCTATGTTTATAAAAAAGAAGGATCCAAAAGAGGCCAAACAATGCATTTATCTATAGAGGATTTGGCTAACTGACTTGCGAATCCTAAAATAAAAAATAATCCAACTATTATTAATAAAAAGGTTCCAAAAACAGATATAGAATAGTTTGATTTAATGGAAGAATCTTCTAGTAAATGGCAAAAGAAAACCAAAGTATTCCAACTAATAGAAGAAGATTCTGAAGCAGAATTTGGTCTAACTACTCAAGTATACAAAAAAAGGCAAAAAAAAGAATAGGGAAAAGAAACCCCAACTCCTGAAATCATTGACCAAAAAGATGAGTCTGAAAAAGATTCAAAAAATTTAGATAAAAAAGTACCTTAGCCAGTTTTATTTTCAGATAAAGAATAGCATCAGGAAATATGGCAAAAGAGTATTCAGATAGCAAAAGACATGTTTAAAGTAGATAATGCTGAATATGCTTTCTCAACCTGGTTTGCAGAAATAGAATCCAAAAAATATGAAGCTGGGATGACCGAAAAGCGAGCCCAAGAAATTTTAAATGCAATTGATAATGGCGAGTTCTTAATAAGAATAAAATTTATTAGAAATGATTCTGTATATGAAGATGAATTTTAAACAAAGATTATTTTTAAAATTATTGATAAATATAAGCCTATTCTTAAATTAAAAAAGGCAAGTAGAAAATACATCAGGGGTAGCCCCAATGTTATACTTACAAAGAAAACAAAACAAGAATTTTGGGTAGGAATAGACAAAAAATTTCTGGTCAGAGAAGTCAGTGAGCAATCTAAAGTAGAAAGACTTAATAGCAATGCAGTAGTTTATGGATTATATCAAATCTGAAAGTCAGATGTCAATCGATTAATGCCTATAAAGGATGGTATATTTAACTGTATAGCTAAACAAGTAATAGAGCATTTTGATCAAGCCAAAAGAGAACATGGACTCACAAAAATTCATTGGCAAAAAATAAATGATTGGAAGAAAAAAATGTGCATTCCAGATGCTTGAGTATGTAATATAGCAGAGTTAGAAAAAATTCTCAAGTGACCAATTACATTACTTGATATTACTTATGGTACTATCTTTAATAACAAAAAATACCAATCAGGTAAGTATGAAGAAATAGAAATAGTAGTTCATAATAGCTATGCATTTCTAAGAAATCAGCATTTTTCATGAGATTAAATGGTTGAATATTATAAAGGCAATACTTGAGAAGCTATCAATAATACTTTTTAAGATCCTCAAGCAATCTGGCTTATAGGAGTAGGAGATAAAACCCAAAGAATATCACAATTTGTTTAGAAGATGGTTGTACATTTAAAACATGAAAAAAATATATAGAAATTATAGAAGCATGCAAACAATTAGTTAATAATGCAATAAACTGGCAATATCAAGAAACATAATTAATAAAGAAAAAAGATTAATTCTTTTAGAGTCTCTCAAAGTAGTTGATTTAGTAGAACAGATATTTGATGCAAATCATACTAAAAGTCAATTGGCCAATGAGATTAATGAGTAGTATCCAATATTTGAAAAAATAAATAATGATATAAAACGAGCCTGTGTTAAACATGAGCATGGTGGATGCTAAAACGCATCCAATTATTATATTAATGATATCATATGTATTGATATGAAAGAATGCTATTCAGCAAGTATGCGAGGCCAAGAAGAATGTACACCATGATTTAATTAATTTGGGCATTCAACACATTATCTTGTCTGAGTTGCAGTAAATAGAAAATTGCTCTAAGATGATATTATTGGATTTGCACAGTTAAATTTCTTTAAGTTCATTTCTAACATATATCCAGTAATCCCAGTTTGGTATAGAAAACATTTTGCATGTTGTAGTAGAGAAGGATGCATAAAAAATAAAGAATAAGCTTCAATAGTATTGTTACAATATCTTCTTGAAACTGGTATTCTAGAAGACTTAACTATTGGAGAGACAATTATCTCTCTTACATGGCAGACTAAAGTATAGTTACCAAAAAATCGAAATATTAGTTGTGCAATTATAGGTAAGTTTATACAGAGCAGAAAAAATAAAGAAAAACAACTTACTCATCATCTTGTAATAGATGAAGGTGAACTTGATTTCTTAATAAAAGATTGTACAGATGCTGAAACTTTTGCTAGAAGAGAAAGATGTTCACTCAGATTTATACTTACATATTTTGAGAGTCATCAGCCTTAGTACACACATTTGCAGGCTTCAATGTTAGCATATGCGCATATTAATTTGCTAGAGATGCTTTAGAGATTTGATCCTAATGAAGTAGTAAGGATTGTTACAGATTCTATATATATACAAAAAGAGGCATTATATAAGATCAAAAATATATCAGCATTCTTCAACCAAGTTGAGGTAAAGTTGGATCCAAATTTATATTCATACTATCCTTCTTGTGCAATGTGTAGTGATTCAGAAGAATTTCTTATTTTAAAATCAGAATATGCAAAATGGATTAAAGAGTTTCTAAAAACAAAAAGGCCTCTAGTAAAATATGAATGTAAAAGGCATACTCTGTTTGTTTGCAGATTTTGTTTTGGAAAATAGTTTTATAAATCAGATTCTTGCCAGAAGCAGTTAAATCAGCAAGAAGAACAAGAGGTTTGAGAAATTCAAGCTGGTCAATGGCATAATAAGAGTAAAAAAATATATGAACCAGTTGCTGATATTGTATACTGGCCAAAGAATAGATATTGGAAATCGATCAAAGATATTTCAGATAGTACAGCTTCATCAATTCATGATCTTATTACAAGATATCAAAAATCATATCTTAATGAGAAAGGAGGATTTGGTAAAACAACATGAGCAATTAGAATTTTTAAAGACATAAAGATGATTATTTTCATTCATACAAATGCATTAGCTAAAGATTTTTAAGAAAAACATAATGTAAAAGCTCAAACCTGGCATAGCTTCTTTAGATGGAATGGAGTAGAAGAATGGACATCTGAACATATGGGAGAGAAGAAATTTCTATGAGTTATTATTTGGGATGAGGTATGTACGGTTCCTAAGCATATTCTTGAAATTTTCATTAATTATTTGTTAGAACATAAATGTCAGGTAATTTGTTGTGATAATAATGCGCAACCTCTACCATTCTTTGAAAAATGCCATATAATTGGTTAAAAGAGCATGTTGATTATTATGAAGAAGTTTTAATTAATTATCATGCAAAATGTCCTAAATTACATAAATTTAAAAAAGCTATGTATCGACAAAATAATCGAATACAATTAAAATTATTTCAAGGAATTCTTCCAACTATAGAAAAATGGGAACGTCTCAAAAAAGAATGAATTCTCTCAGATCGCATATTATTAGCATATATACTTTCCCAGAGAATTGCTTCCTAAAAATGTTTAGAACTTCATCAAATAAAATATTCTGAAATTCCAATCTTATTAAATTATAGGCCAAGAGATAGATGCAAACAAAACTGCCTTGCTCAGATCTCTGACCTATCTGAAAAGAAGGAGTTAGTAAAAAATGATATAGTATACTTATCCTTAAATACACTTTCTGACAAATTCTTAAAAGATATGTTGGCAGATAAAAAAGTCATAGATTGGGAACTTGGATATACTATGACTATTTATACTAGTTAGGAAATAACTCTTAAGTCACTATAGCATGTTTGGATTATTGATGAAAACTTAGTCTGAGATAATCTAATATATTTGGCAGTTGATCGTATAGAATATTTAAACCAACTCATTCAGGTTGAAGTGCCTCTATTACCTTCTAAAATTGCCCAAGAAATTGAGAAGTCAAAAAAGAAAAGACAGCTAAAGTACAAATTAAAACTGTCTATTCAGGAAAAACTTATCGAATATATAGGCCAGGACAAAGAAAAAGATTGTAAATTTGATCTAACAGTTGACTATATTCTTACATTAAAATGTATTTAAGAAAACAAATTTGCATCATGTCTCATTGAAATAAAATTCAAATAGGATCAGCCAGGAGATATATTTTAGTAGACAGTAGATCGAATTCACAATAATTTGGGGCATATTAAAGAAAAAGTACATCTTACTTGTCTTCTTTGTAACCAAAATTATAGAGTCTAGATCATAGCAGTGATCCAGATGTATATATAATTAATATTTTTTTTCTTTAAAATAAAAAAAAACATTCACAAAATACTTCAAGTTGAAGAACTTGATATAAAATTAAAATATCATGCAAAATTCTAAAAGAATAAAAAGTCTTAGTTAATAAAACCCATATGTTTGATATATACAATATAACATGCATATATTCAACCCATTTACACTTTCAGAAACCATCACTAAAATCATCTAAAAAATGCTAACAGAAGATCTAAATGACTGTATTTATATTAATCGTATATAGTATAAAGAAATTTGGCATGAACTTTATAAAAGATGAAAATACTTTAATATAAAATATCATAATTTATTAGAAAAATTAGACAGATGCTATAGAAGATCATATATAAATGATAATAAAATTGAGCTCATATATAATAATGTATTGACAATATTTGATAAGCTCATAAAAGTAGAAAGGTATTTATTAAATAATAATATGATCTTTAGTAAAAAAATTAAAAATGCAATATTGTCAAATATTGAAGACTTTAATTATAGAAACCCTCTAGATTCATATAATTTTGAAGAAGATATATTCGAATATATAAAATATCTAATATATAGAGAAGAAAGCCAACTTACCCATCTGTCATATATATTTTTTCAGTTGACTATTTGATCAACTTTACATTCAAATACATGCTTCGATTATGGATAATAAAAATGTATTATGTAAAAATCGGTTAGTCCAGATTGTGATCACAAAATTAAATTATATCATATTATAATAAGCCTCAGGGACAATGTCATGTGTAAATCCAACATAAGCAAATCTTAGTCTGAGTCACGATCTATTAAATTACATGCAATAATGATATTATGTGTATCTTGGATGAATCGATCAATCATCATAAAATAATACCCAAACTTATCATATTTTTGCTCAAACTTTCTAGCATATTCTTAGTAGCATATACGTAGTACTTGGTCTATATACTGAAGTTTTTATAATATAAGGAATGATATGTTAGTCTTGCTACTTTTACTAATAAAATAGAATAAATTTGTTAATAATCGATTATTTATAACTTTATCACTAAATATACTTGAAATAGTAATATTATATTCAATATTTAACCAAAAATTGAGTAGCATTATGAAAGTCAAATTCTAAATAAGATCATGTATCACTCTAATGTTATTTTAGAAGTTAGTTATTAATTATATGAAAATCTATATATATGTGTATATTAGTGGGATCTTAATATAATGGTTAGCATTATAATTGTAAATATTTATCAAATATATTAGCTTTAGCATAAACAACCCTTCAGCTAATAAATATTACTTATCTTACTTAATATTACTTGGACTATATATTTTTAAGTTTCTAGATCCAGGTTCCCATTCTCAAAATCAGAATTTATGCTCATGTTTTTGATGATAAATCAATAATAATGCAATAATAATGTAATTAACATTTTTTTTTTAGTATGTTCTGGCCTTTATTGACAGAGACAATAAATCAGATTCTAAAACATGAAATCTTAATCTTGTATAAAAAGAATTCAAAAATCTTTAGTATACCCCTCTACCATTTTCTCTATAATAATATCTTCAAAGAAGGCATGGCTAATAAAACAATAAGTCATTCTAGTTACTTTGTAATTGCCTTTAGTAATAAATTACAATAAGCAATTAAAAAATTAGACATTTGCCAGCCTCTGACTAATTCTTCTAAAACAAAACAATGTACCTGTAATTTTTTTTAAAAATAAGATGTTAGTATTACAATAGGCTAATTAATTTGTTTGTACATTATCCTTGCACTCATGTATCTATACTAATATTTTTTTTTTTCTCATTATAGATGTCTTCGATCAATGTTTTAAAAATTACACTATTTTTGACCTTTGTATTAATAATGATGTTCACTGAGAAAATTTCTATCCATCTGATTTTCATTACCATGTACTCTGTTATATATATTGTCAGACAGCAACTTACTACAGAACTTGAAACATGTATAAAAAAATGAATTGCAGATCTTATATCATGAGATGTTACAATTGTGATCGAAGAACAGAGAATCCTAACAATGGTAAATACTGTGATTGAAACTATTAATGAAATCACTACCAATTATAAATTCATTTATGACCAGTTGGACCAAATAACTGAGACAAGTTTTGTAACACCATTAATATCTGAACAATTTGCTAGCCTATCCATATCTATATTCAATTTTTCTCAAAGATTTTCTGGTTCTTCTCTAAGTTCTTCTAGTAACTCAAATCAATTATCTTTTTCCAATATTACCTTAACAATCAGAAACCACTTTAAAATTCTTTTTGATAAGATTATGATAAACAATAATTATTCTTTAGACAATATGTGTAATATGATGTCTGTTGAGATTCATAATCTTGGAATGGAAAAGATTAATAAGGAAACTATAAAAAATTTTTATTATAATAATAATGATGATTTTAGAGGTAGTATTTTAAATAAAATAAGTGCTTGGATTGATAGCAAAAATAATTTTAACTTAGCTAATAATACGGAGTAGCAGGAAGAAACTGCTACATTATGGTCTAGGGACCAGCAAGTTCCTCTCTTGAAACACTGCTACTCCAATATTCATTTTCTACTTAGCTGGCCCAGGCTATTTTCATATATATCTACAAAATTAATAAAGCTTTTATTTATGATTTGATTCATTTGCTAAGAATTAATTTATTTACTGTAGTTCGTTTCGACTTTTTTAATATCTAGTATAGGCGGTTGATCTGTTGAAGTAACAAAAATTATTTGTCTAAATCTACATTATCAGAAAGATCAACAGGAAAATGAATTTTACTTACGTATGTACTACATTATTGATATTACATAATGGTAGCAATATTGAGTATCAGGTTTGTATATCTTATTGTTCATTAATGTGTTAAAATAAATTCCGCATATAAATTTATACCTTATGTTATCATTATTATTATGCATGGATCAGATAAAAAGTACAAAGTATCATTTTTAGCATACCCTAACTCAAATTGGTCAATAATCCCACAACACATAATAAAATTTTTAGCCACATATGTACATAATATTTTTTGTTATATATAACAATGAAAAAACATAAAAAAAGTCGAAATTACTTTGAAGAGTGGCACATCTTTAGAGGTTGGAAGCACAGGTGTAAGGTTTGTGACGAATGCAATCACCATTCACACCTTAATTAAAAATAGGAATTTTCTTGAATTTATAATTGATAAAGAATAGTATATAAGCTTCGCTGACATAAAGTTTCATACGTATTGTCAGTTGATTGGTTAATTATTACGGGAAATCACGAGTAGATCTACAAAAAATCAGCCAATCAGACGAAAGTTCTCCTATGAGTTTTAACCTGTTCAACCTCATTGGGAGACATTCATATGATTGGTTAATTTTGGTAGATCTACCCGTGATAATTAACCAATCAAAATACATTATTTTATTAATATTATAGTACTAGCTAGTTTTTAACTTCATAATCTGCATGTACAGTATATTTGGGATTTATTCTGGAAAAGTGATATGATTTTGATGACGGGCCGTCGCTGAAATTTTGATCAATGGTTAATTCACTTGATATTCGCATTTGTCAAATGATTAGAAAGACAAGCATTTCTTATTATGAAACAGCTTGCATACGAGGAACGCGTATCCTAAATGCGTTTGTTTTCTTTGTGAAATATATATAGTATGACAAACCATCATTATTTACTAAAAAATTTTACCTATGTCTACATCTAAAACGGTATGAAGGTTAATGCAAGTGAACTTTTTTTGCGATCTTGGCCTTTTACCTTTGTTCATTCCAAAAATACTGTAGATACATGAATATTTCAGACGAAAAGTGTCAGATTGGGATATTGTAAGATTCCTCAATGAATATACCAATATAGAATCTTATAGACAAAAAATAGAATGCTACTTATCATCTCTCGAGTTGATAGCCAATACTGAGAATGGTCAAAGGCGTAAAAAAGCGCTGGAACTTCAAAAACTCTACAGGGAGGCAAGTATTGGAGTTTTTTTTTACTCGAAAGAATAAGTGGCGTGGTAGGGACCTTCGTGCTCTCTATCATTCAAGTCTTCGTACTGAGCCACAAAAGCAGTATTGGGACACAGATGACCTTTGTGCTTGCCTAATGTTTAAAAGTCCTCGAGTTAAAAGTCTTAGAGCCTACTGACACTGCTAGCCACAGATGACCTTTATGCTTGCATAATGGCAAAATGAAAGTTAAATAGTAATAAAAGTTATATGGAATGAAATCATGTTAGTTAAGGATACTACTAATTCCCTAAATTTATCATTTTAAGATAATCGACCCGACAAAAAAAAAGTGAAGGAATAGGAAAAGATGCATTCGTATTTGCGGATTCATATTCATCATTCGACTATAAACGGGACAGTGCAAGAGATAACAAATGGTGTATATGGGACTATGAGTGGAGAGGTGTTCGATGTAAAGCTTGCGCCAAAGAGAAGCAATCAGAAAGAGGTAACGATGCGTAGCTTTTTAACTAGAACTATTAATTTGCGCTTGTTGTTAATGAATTAAATCTTAATATTAGGACAATGACGAAGGTTCAAAGCGGATGAAAATCGATCAATATTTCTATACTCGCGCTGTGACCCCACTCACGCTTTCACAAGAAAAGAGTAAAGTTAATACGGATTCGCTGGATTGCAGTGATGTAAAAGACTCGCCTTCACAAGAACAAGAACTACCACCAGATGAGGTTTGAAAATTTTGTCTTTTTACACTTAATTACTGTTCATTATTCAAAATGCTTTTCTGTATCACAGACTTTAAAAGGTACGATTATGGAGAGGCTCATTAACAGCAAAAGCAGTATTGCAAGATACCAGATTATATTCCTACCAGAACGCAATTTATATGATCCGATAAGGTGCCTGTATGTTAATAAAGAATGGTTGATGATGGAATCGACTTGGGAAAAGGTTACGCTTTTATTTTTTTTTCCTGGTTTTATTTCACTTATTGATATGGAAATATATCGATTCTAGATAGAAAAGAAGATAGTAAGTTCACTTCCTCCAATTGCGGAAAACCTGGAATCACTTTTAGAAAAATATAATAAAGCTATCATAGACGCCACAACCGGATACTATGTAGATTTGCAGAAGGTTTGGATTACCATAAGTGAATCGCCATTTGTAGGTCAGCACTCATATTTATTCGCTAGAGACTGGTCTCTTCAGTGGATACAACAAATTTACACCACCTTGTAAATTATATAGAACATATTTCATAATTATTTACTGTGCAATTAAAGACAGACTTATACTATACCTATAATTAGTAGCTTAAAATGTTTTCAGACGCCATTCAACCCCCTTAATGACTCTGACGCGTCTGAGTACGCATACAGAAGTTGGATCGTAAATCAACTTTGGAAGGAGATTTTTTTGGACATAAACAGTATAATCCGGATGAAAACATAATTATTCCATTTTGATTGTCATTTTTTTAAAATAAGGTTTATATATTTACGTATATATCGAATTCAACCAGAGGTGAAGTTGAAAATATTGATAGGAAAACCCAATTGGACCTCACAAGGGATGTAGATAAATGTAAATCGTGTGTAGGTAGCTGGCATCATGACACCATTTTAACTATAAAAGCGGGGAATAAGGATTTTCAAATAGCATTTGGTGAGGTAATCAGGAACGCGTTTAAACAAGATGACAAAAAGTTGAACGAGGACTGAGAGAAAATACTTAAAGGTGAAAGCGTAACTTTAATTTTTCTATTTTTATTATAAAAATTTCTAAAAGAACTATTCGATTTATAGCCATGCGGTTAGCTCTTCCAAAACTTTTGAAACTATTGCCTGAAAATGTGCCAGGTATCGAGGAGTTGGAAACTTTCAGATTACTTGTGTATAGTATGTAGTAATTCGGCTTATTAATTTCTTATATAATGTTTATTAATCTTAATATAATTTTAATAATACAGAAAAGGAGTTCCTTCTTTATTCAATGCATTATGTGGATGGAATTTATTTTGTTGATCAGTATGATGGATTTACAATTCCTGATACACCATTACAGCTGGAGAATATATCTGATATCATTCGCATAATGCTTATGTTTAAGATATTGAAAGGGTTTTATTCATTATCATTATTGTTTAGTATTAACTCTTTACTATATATTTTCTAGAATCGTGTTATAAAACTCCAACAGCATGTGGAATCTTTGTATAAATCCAAAACCAGTTTTAAACGTGGCAGTACTCTGCATGCAAATGATGACGATTCGGATATTCTTGCATCTATTCATTAATTTTGAATCATTACTTTATCGTCTAAATAAAATACTTTAAAATATAGATTGAATATAAAATAATTAGACAAGCCTTGTATTTTTGTGTAATGCAAATTTGGTGATTATAATAAACTGACCCTATGCATTTTAAATAAATAATAAATCTATATAATCTAAAACATGCAATCTGAAATTGATTTACTAAAACAACGAATTTCTGAACTTGAAGCCAAAAAGGCTGAGCTCGAAGCCAAGAATGCTAAGCTTTTAAAACAGGTTATGGAAGAGAATGCCAGGCGAGAAGCTGAGAATGTTGAGCTCAAAGCCAGGATCGCCAAATTGAAACAGACTGCAGAAGAAAATACTGAGCTTAAAGATAGAATCATGAAATTGGAACAGAAACAGATCCAGATTATTATTAATGAACAGGAAGCATCTCATACAAAAGATATTTTACCATATATCAAGAACCATTCTTATGAGGAGAAAGGTATTACTCCTGATCCCTTGCCTAAAATAGAATATAGCTCAACACAATTTGAATCTTCAATGGAACCTGAAACATTTACGACCTCTTTATTACAAGATATTATCGATAATGATTCAGTCAAGACCCTCGAATTTTTAGAAACAATGCACAAGGAAAGGATTAGTAGTGAGATAAAAGAAAGAAACTGGAAAAAAAAACTTCAAGGATCACATAATAACTCAACTCAATTCAAAACATCAAACACATCAACACCTGAATCTCTGGACCTGAAAACTGTGAAAAAGCTTTGGGATCAGAATCAGCATTAAAGCCAGGACAAAACATCTCAATCATACAAGAAAAAGAAACAGAAAATATCGCTCAAGTGATAGTTAATGGCATTCAGGATAATAATAATCTTTTAGATGAATCGAAGATGAGACATAGTCTCGAGGCTTTGCCTCTTCAAAGCTTTGCTTCCTCAAACCATGTTATTGAAATTTCAATGATGGTTCTTCGCCAAAATTCTTCTACAGTCTTGTTACTTGATTTAGCACAATTATTTGATAAGGCAACTGATGCTGAATATAGCGCTATAAAAGCTAACCAGGAAGAAACCTTATGCTGGATTAACTATGTAAATGAGTTCATGATTTAGTATAATGATATTATAAAAAATAGCAATGGCAAAATTGGCGAGAAAAAAGCAAAAGGTATAATTTATGATAAAATATTAAAGCATCTCATTATTATTCATGAAAGAAGGTCCAAGGAAATGGGATTACAGCTCCCAGAAATTTCGCGTAAAACTTTATGCAAAAAGACCCAAAAGGCCATAAGGACTTATAAAATATTTGACAAAATAGGTATAGATAAAATTAAGTATCTTAAAGCATATAGCGCAAATTCTATTTCAGAATTGACCAACGAACAAATTCAAAAGATAATTGATAATATTTCTAATCATGAGTCTAATAAACTACCCCAGGATCGCCATCAAATTTTCACTTTCACGTGATGATTATCCAATAGTGTGTTTCGTTTTAATGTAACGTTACACAATCAGGAAGATCAAAACAAAACGTTTGCTTTTCAAAAATCGCTTATTCCTCAAAAACTTGCATAAAAAACCACCTTTTGAGCTCTAACAAAAAAAATTCCTCGAGTAATTTTACTATTGTCTTTTTAAAACCTAGCCCTATTATAAATGCTAACCCTAACTTAAACGAATTAAAGATTTTTAAACATGGTCATGTGAAAGTAAAAATTTTGATGATGATACTGGGGAAGATGAGTCTAATATAGAAAATCACATGACTGAAATTTCAACATCGGCCTGTCACCAAAATCATACAACTGAAATTGTGAGTACTTTACCAGAAACTAAGGTAAGTGCATTTTCTAAGAAGTTATTACTAGAAAAATCATCAGAAACAATTTCAGAAAAATCAAGCACATCATCCAATCCAACCCATGACCATGCTTACTTTTGTAATAAGACACTGTTGCGATATTCTGATCTATATAAAGCATTTATTACTGAAAAATTTGATAATTATGGAATTATTGAGGGTTTATTATGCCCAGTATGTAAACTAAATCATGATGAGAAAAGTGTAAAAAGTAGATACGAGGTTGGATCTTATTTTATTATATGTGAAAAGCAAGAAATCAAAATGACAGAATAAATCATAAAGTCATCCATGTGACTGCCTTTAGCAATTCTTTGGTTTCATTAATTAATAATATTTATTTATTTTTTTAATTGCTATTTTGAAATATGTAATGTATAAATAAGACTAAAACACAATCTATATTTAATTTGAATTTGCAATTATAATATGAATAAAGCCTATTTTAGAAAAATGACACTTTGTGTCTTAACCTTTAAATATTTGAACTGGTATGCTAAATTGGTTGAAGTACCAAGTTCTTTGACTAATAAAATTCAGTTAATTTTATATAGAACATATATGAAAGAGACTGGGCTCGATCCTTAGGTAAAGCCTGAATCTTCATGAATTAAAAAGGATGCTGATGATTATATCTTACAGGACAGTTTACCAGAAACTCAGGTAATGGCATCAAATAAAATTTACACCTCTCCAATTTCCAAGACTGATCCAAACAAAAATCATTTTTATCAGTATGCTATCAAACATAAAATAAATTTCAAAAATTTTCGATTATTACAAAGACTAAGAAAAATAGGTAGACTATGGGATGTTTTTGTGGGGATTTGAAAAAAGATATACATTTCTATCATGGTGGAATAGAAAGAAAAAAAAACTCTAGAAAATATCATAAATTTTTAACTGATCTTAAGAGACTAGTCAGTGAAGAGTTATTATATCGCAGTATACTAAAAAGTGGTTTGAGTATTGTATAGCTCGATGATCTTATGAAAGAATAGAAAAAAATCTATATTCAATTTATACAGATATCTTTTGAGGAAAAGACTTTATTTGTACCACAACTAAATGTTCAATCTAGACCATCCAAACCTCAATTACCAATTTCTATTCTATCTAAAGACCTAGAAAAAAAGCAACAACACATTATTAAAATAGTATTAAAGTGATTTTCTTATTTAACTTTGAAACATAGTTTTAAATCTAATAATTATTTTGATTTTAATAGATCTGTACCCTGTCCTTTATATAATAAAGGTTATAAAAAAGAAAATATAAGAAATCATATAGAGGATACTTGGAGTAGTAACAAATATATCAATACAAAAATTTATTATCTTTATTGTTATATAAATAAATATCAGAATTCAATTCCAATAGTAACAGTAAAAGCATAAGTTAATAAGTAAAACCCATTCACATGATCAGTTAAAAAAAATGGTGAGCCCACTAAACCCTTTTTTTATTTCATAAAAAAATTGCTGAAACAGTATATAAATAAAAAAAATAAGAAGATAGGGTCCTGTAGCCTAGTGGTCTAGGCACCCCTCCCTCCACAGACAAGGTCAACAGTTCAATTCCAGCTGGAGGCAAAACTCTGTAATCTACGGTAGGGTTGTTAATGAGTTGGGTTGGGTTGGGTTGGGTTGATCCAATTCTTAACCCACTCCAGTAAATTAGACTTACTCCAGCATTTTGCTCT
>CAJVQA010006700.1:0-14613 GCA_910591915.1 Cetraspora pellucida | reverse complement strand
AACATCTTTCAATTTTTTATAAAAATTTTAATCGGACATGCAAATCATATGACAAATGATCTACATCGGACTCTACCTTTAAGTTTCTGTTCTTTTATCACTGATTTGCTTGTTTTTATTACTTCTGTTATTTAATCTATCACTATCTTGATCTTATTACTGTCTTTTTTTATCAATGTATTAGATATTACATTGATTCTGTTATTTACTTTTATTCACTGTTGGCAGCTATCTTCTATATGCTCTTTTTCTCTTGTATAACCTTTACATTTGTTAATTTCAATAACTAATTCACTTTCGTTACTTTGCATTTGCTAATGTTCTACTAATATTTTTTCTTTTTTTTCTTAACTATCTTTTCCAACTGTCAGTTGTTCCATGCACTATGTATTACCCAATCTTTTCTTCTTTTGTCTTCTGAGATACACTCCCATTTCATCTGCATTGCTTGAGTGTTTTGTCTGATTGTTCTATATTGTTTTTTAATTTCTTTATTTTTTGGTTTAATAAGCACTTTTCGTTTTATCATTTTAAACCATTCTGCTTTTTTTCCCTTATTTGATAGGCCTTGGTAACTTTTCAGCTGCTGTCATGTGATTAATCTCTCTCTTTTTGTATCTATCAGCTGGTTTAGATATATTATGTCTGCTTTATTCATTCTTGTACTACTTTTTTTTTGTAGTTGTATGTTTATAAGTTTTCTTATTTTGATTCTATATCTGAACATTGTCTATAGATTGCCTTCTGTTCTTATATTTATATTAAGTTTCCTTGCTTTTAACAATGTTAGACAAGCTAAGTTGCTTTTCCAACCTTTAATATTTTCTGACAGCTTCTCTATTTTCCATATATCTTTTGTTAAACCTACTCTTTAGCATCCCTATGTTATTTTTAATTTGTTAACTGACCAAGACTATCTTGTCTGTTTAGTCTTGCTAATAGGCCAACTATTTGTTTTGTCATTAACTTTTGTTGTAATGTTTTGCAGCTTCTAAGATCTTTGTGTTCTATTACACAGTTTTCTAATGTTCTTTGTAGTTTGCTCTTTTGCTTTGTCAAACTTATTATTAGTTGGTGTATTTTACTTATACTTCTTTCTGACATTTTTGTTAATTGTAGCATATAACTTAGTTTTGATATTATTACCATATTGTTTATATATGCAATCTGACTCATTATCATCTTTTTGTATCTAAGGTCTCTTATTGTTTGGCTAATTATTCCTTTAGCTCTCTTTTTAACTAGCACTTCACTCATTCTATTATTCAGCCATATTCCTAGTGAGCAGACTATTTTGTTCTTTGTTTTTTTTGTTATTTTGCTTTCTTCAAAAGTCACTTCTCTTTCTTCTTTCTTTACTTTTGTGTTTATTATTAACAGCTTTGACTTGGATCCATTTATCTCTATATCGTTCATTTTATAAAATTCTTCTGCTGTTTTTTTTTAATATTTCTATTAGCTGTTTTTTATTATTTGCAATCTACATTGTATCATCTGCATATACAATGGTTGCTTGGCAGTACTTCATGATGTTGTTGCATTGCATTCCTCTTTTGACCTGTTGTTCTACTATGTATCCTAAGTTTTTATCTTCTTGTATTCTCTCTAGCAGTAGATTGTAAAACAGTCATCATATTAATAAAGATATTACTTCTCCTTAATCTATGTTGTCTCTTGCTGTTATCTCTTCTGTTAGACTGTGGGCTGTAATAATTTTTAGTTGGCTTTTATAGAACAGATCCAGGATGTATTTCATTGTTTTTTTAGATATTTTAATCCTATACAGTGCTAATTCTAGACTCTCAAGTAGAACTGAGTCAAATGCTTTTTTCATATCTTGTAAAAGTATTCATATTTCTTTACTCTTCTCTTTTGCTTCTTCCATTATTATATTAAGAATATGTACTGGTTGTTCTGTTGAGTTGCCTGAGAGGCCTGCATAATTTGAACCTTTGAGTATTTTTTTTTTCTGTAAACACTTTGGCAAGCCTTCTAGTTACCATCTTTGTTACAACCTTTCTAAATGTTTTTATTAATGCTATTGGTTATATGTTATTTAAACTGTATCTCCACTCAACATCTTTAGGTATTGGGTAAACTTGTGCTATCTTCCATTTTATTGAGATTCTTCTTTCTTCTAGACATAGATCTGCAAAGCTTCTAAATATTTCTTGTGTTTTCTTTCCTGCTTGCTTTATTAGAATATAACTTATACCTGATATGCCTAGAGCTATTCCTATCTTTAGTTCTCTTAGTGTTTTTTTCTATTCTTTTTCCTCAATTTTTCTTTCAACTTCTATATACCATTCCTCTTTAATGTTCTCTTGTAGTTTATATATTTCTTTCTACTTATTTGACATCTCTTCTAGCCTTGTATTTCTTTTCCTAAATTGTTTTTTATAATGTTCTGCTACTTTTACTCTGACATCTTCTGGGCTTGTCAGCAACTCTGTTTCTTCTTCTGTTTGTTTGATGAATCTGTCAAGTACTATTTTCTTATAAAGCCTATTTAGAAGACTTGCTATCATCTTTTTCTAGTTTGTTCTAATCATTTTACATCTTTTGTCTATATTCTCTTCTATTTGTTTTCTTTGTACTTGCTCCTAATTCTTTTTTTTTCTTTCTAATAATGGCTTTTTCCAACCCTTTATATCTTCTATTCATGCATTTGACCATTGTCTTTGTAGTTTTGGCAATTTGCACCAATTTTCTTGCCTAGTATCTTTAATTGTTTATTTACTTTGTTTCTTTTCTCTTCTGTTACTGCTTGTGCTTTTTTAGTTTTTGCATACTTGATTATTTTCTGTAACTTGACAATGCTTTTTTTTTGTTGCTGTTTCTTCTGACTTCTTCTTCTGTTAGTTATCATATTAAATACTTTTTTCTTGAGTATGTGTTTACTTGCTGCTATAATAATAGCTTCTTCAATTATATTCCATATATTATTTATTTTTTTTGCTTTACTTTCCTCATTTTGCTCTTTTTTGTGAATGTTCTTTAGAACCTCTTTTATTTCTAATCGCTTCTGTAGCTCTTGTACATAGTTTTTCCAATTTTTTAACTTTGCCTGATCATATAAAAATACTGTTCTTGCTGCCTTTTTTTTTTAATCTCTATCTTGCTTTTAGCTGCTATTATATATTTGATCTATATTTCTGTTATTTTTATCTTGTGGTCACTCTCTGTGATTTCTTCTACCTCTTCGATTTCTGCCTTCTGTAAACCTGAGACTAGCCTATCTGATATCCATATATAGTCAATTCTTCTTCATTTGACCATGTGTATTGTCGACCTATTGGATTCATGTCTCTATATATATTTCTGAAGTCTTGTTTCTTCATTCAATTGAAAATTAGCAGCCTTTTGTAGTTGTTGTTTGTGGATGTTGTTTGTCTAGAATATTGTCCACTGTGTGATTAAAATTATCTATTATAATAATTTGTGTCTGTCTCTTCCTTTTTGAGATTGTTTCTACAATTTTTTGTTGAATATTTCTCTCTACTATTTTATCATTTAGTGATATATATGCTGTAATTACAACTAATTCTAATTGTTTAAAGTATAGTGTAACCTCTATCATGTATTCACTTATTCTTTTAACTGCACCTATGTGATTTTCCTATTGTTCATTGACTATAATTCCAATACCTGAGCCTTTCTTCTTATCTTCAGCTGTATTTGTCCAAAACCCTATATATCTTTTGCCTGTTGCATATATTAAAAACTTTCCTTCTCTTTCTGTAAGATTTGTTTTTATGATTCCTAGTATTGTAATGTCCTTTTCTTCTACCTAGCTAAGCAAGTTTTCCAATTTCCAACTCTTGGTCTTGAGTCTATTCACATTATAACATGCTAGTTTTACTTTTTTTTTCCCTCTTTCTATCTTTGTTTTAGTAATTTGTGTTTTGTTTCTACACTTTTATATATTTTTTTTCTTTTTATCATATGCTTTTTCTTCTTGACAAGGAGTTTTAACCTTTTTTCTTTTTCCAAAAACCTCTCTTTCAATTTGTAAAAACTTTTTGATCTCCTTGTCTATATTCATTGGTTTAACTGTGGTGCTCTTAGAAGCAATCAGCTAGGCCACTTCTTATACCTAGCTGCATTTCTTCAATTTTGTCTAGTCTATCCAAAATTTGATACAAGATGTCTTCTACTTGTACTGTTCTTGCTTGATCTTGCAGGACTGCTTTGGTTTTCCTTTTCTTTAGGTTATCTTCTTTTACTTCTATGTCAACATTTTTGTTTCTTAACCATTCTTTTATATTTTGTATCTGAGAGTCTAAACCTATCTCATTATATCTTTTATTTGGCTTTTCTGCATTATATTTCTGGTTCTAGATAACTCTTATTGTTTACTATTTACATTTGATCTTTCTTGTTTTCTTCCTCTTAATTTATCTTTTTCTTGTTCTTTCCTTCTTTTAGGATTTTCCTAACTTACTCAGTAGTTGTTGTACCATATTGTGTTGTTTGAGCTTCTTCTGCTGCTAAAACATCTATGAAAGTAATTATTGCAAACTTCTTTTGATTTCCATTTCTGTTATATGGGATATATACTGCTTTTGCACCTTTGTTCTTTAAGCATTGTAACAATAGTACTTCTGAGGCTTCTCTTGGAATATTTAGTAATTTGGTTATGTACTGTCCTTGCTTGTCTTTTTGGCTATAGTCTTCATCTTCAATTGTTATATATGCTAATTTGTTGTTGCCAAGTGGTAGCACCTATAGAATGCTTACTTTTTTCTTTATACTTGCTGCTATTACTGCTAATGCCTTGTATGGTGATCTTTTGACTCATACAATGTTCAAGTTTTTGAATTTTCTGCACATATATTTGATCTCTTTTTCATTAATATTTGGTAATAGATCCCATATAGTTAACTATTTTTTCTCTTGAAATTTCTTTTCTTCTTCTTTGTCTTTACTACTTCCTATTATACTGTTTTCCTTCACAACATGTTTTCCTTTTCTTTCTTTTTCTTGTTTCTTTACTTTTTCTGTTCTGCTTGGTTCTTCATTCTCTCTTGTTTGTTTTACATCTTTTCTTTCTTCTTTTTTGATATTGTGTTTCTCTTGCTGTTCTGTTTTCTGACTTTTACTTTTATTCTCTTCTAGAATAAGTTTAAGCCATTCACCTTCTTTTCTCTTGATTTTGTCCATCACTGTGTCTCTGCTATATTCACAATCAAAATCTACTTTTATCCAATTGTTCCTATTTTTGAATACTTCTTTGATTGTTTTGATATGATAATTATTTCCTAAGTTTACTGGATATACTTTATTTTTTTTTTCTTTAGATTCACCTAGTAGAGCATATGTTGACATATTTGCCTTAAAGGATTTGTTCTTGTTATATATTCTGTTTTCTGGAGATTATCAACTATGCTCAATTTTACTTGCAGGAAATGAGATGCTGGTTTTCCTATCAGTTGATTCTTCTTCTTGTTCTTCTATTTCCATGATTGTGTTCTTACTATTTCTTTCGATTTTTTGCAGTATATTGCTTTTAAGCATTTTAAATTTATTGACAGTTTGGCTTGTTTAATGATGCAGTATAGTGATGCTAAAACCTTTTATTTGTTCTTCTAATATTTCTAGCCCTTGCTCATTATTTGTCCTTCTTTCTTCTTGGTGTGTTGGTTCTTTGTTTATGTTTATATTATATTTGAAGGATTCTGGATTGAAACTTATTGACTTAAGCTTTTCTGCCTACTTATTAATTATTTCTTCTTTAAGCCAGCCTGTTTTTGTTATTCTTAATGTTTCCAGTATTTGATCATATACTAACATATTATGAGACATAATATGTTTTGGATTATATATTGCTAATTCTTTGGCAATATGCTCTATATTACTTGGGTTTTGTGTAGAAGTTTTAAGAACTTGGTTCAAAATTCTACAGTCTACATGTCTTCAATTTCTATCCCTTATATCTCTTATGTAAGATATAATATCTGTATTGCAATTTTCATTCATTGGTTTGTCTTCTAAATTTGGATTGGGATCTTCTTTTTTTGTCTGATCAGTATCTAGAATTGAATTTTGTAATATTTGTTAGTATGTTGTTAGTACTACATTACTAGTTCTATCATGATGTTTGCTGTTTCCTAATTAGGTATAAGACTTATTTGTTTGTTGTGTTTGTTGTTGTCACAGTTATCACATGTTTTGTTTTCTATTTTTTTAAAATAGTGCCAATTCTCCAAAATTTCAAATTTTTCTTGTCAAAAAAGTTGCTATTTCATTTTAATATCTTAGTGAAGCTTTCTTTGTCTTCTAGCCTCTACTATATTATATGTATTTTCTTCTAATACAGCTTGTTTATTAGTCATCTAAAGGGTGTTTGCTAGTCTGTTTTTCTGTTATTTTTGTATTTGTTTTTTTCTTGTTTTGGAATTAAGAATCAGCAGAGAGAGTTGTGATATGTTTTGTTTTTGTCTTTAGTCTATTTTAAAAATATGTCCAATTATAAATTATAACTTTTGTTTCTAATTTTAATCCTTTAATTGCTTTTATTTCTTTTTATTTTGCTCCTAACCTTGCATTTATTATCTATTTGCATAGCATTCTTACTAGTATGTTAGTACATTTGTTTTTCCACTCTAAAAAGTATTCTATCTTTTTGTAACTAACTTTTTCAACCTGTATTATCTCTTTACTCATTACATTTTTTTTTGCTAGACTATTAGCTTTATCATTTCATTTATTTTTATTGTAACTCTTAATTTTAACAAACTCTATCTAAATATTCTTTGTTATAATAAGCTCTTTAATTTTTATTACTCATATTGTGTTCTTCTTTTTAAGAATCTTATTTTTATATAGTTGTTCTAAACTTCTAATGTTTCTTATTGCTGCATTGCTATCTGTATATATTTCTACTTGTTTTTCTTTTGATGTTATTAAAATTGCAACTTATATTCTCATTAACTTAGTTATTGTCAATATTTGCTATTCTTCTAATACTATTTCTTCTTTTGGCCATTCTTGTGTTTTGTCTGTTTGCACCTACCTTATGCCCATACTATGCTGTTTCTTGTATTTTTTTTAGTCTTCAGATTTGCTGCTCCATCTGTATATATTATATATTTGTTCTTGTTTCTTATTATATTTCTTTTTAAAATTTTTACTATTTTTTGACTAATGCTGTCTTTTAACTTTTGTTATCTGATTATCTCTACTTCTGGCTTTTCTATTATTCTTAGTTTCTTAAGTTTCTGTTCTCCTATTTCTGATTTGTTTTTTTTTATCATTTCTGTTATTTGATCTATTGTTATCTTGATTTTGTTGCTGTCTTTTTTTATCAATATATCTGAAATCACATTGATTCTGTTATTCACTTTTATTTACTATTGGCAGCTATTTTCTCAGTGTTTTTCTTCTCTTATACAACCCTTATATTTGCTAATTTTAATAACTAATTTACTTTTTTTACTCTGTATTTGCCAATGTTCTACTAATATTTTTTTCTTTTTCTTTTTGACTATCTTTCCTAACTGTTAATTGTTCTGTGCACCATGTGCTACCTATTCTTTTCTTCTTTTGTCTTCTGAGATATACTTTCATCTTATCTGCATTGCTTGAGTATTTTGCTTAATTGTTCTAAATTGTTTTTAATTTCTTTATTTTCTGATCTAATAAGCACTTTTAGTTCTATTGTTTTAAACTATTCTGCTTTTTTTCCTTTACTCAATAAATCTTGATAACTTTTTAGCTGCTACTATGTAACTAATCTCTCTTTTTTTGTATTTATTAGCTGATTTAGATATATTAAACCCACTTCATTTATTTTAGTACTGCTTCTTTTCTGTAACTGCATATCTATAAGTTCTCTTATTTTAATTTTATATTCAAGCATTGTTCATAAGTTGCCTTTTGTTTTTATATTTATATTAAGTTTTCTTGCTTTTAGCAATATTAGATAAGCTAAGTTACTTTTCCAACCTTCTATATTTTCTGGCATCTTTTTTATTTTCTATATATCTCCTATTAAACCTACTCTTTGGCACTCTTGTGTTATTCTTAGTTTTGTTAACTGTTCAAGATTATCTTGTCTGTTTAGTCTTGCTAATAGGCTACTTATTTGTTTTATTATTAATTTTTGTTGTAGTATTCTGCAGCTTTCAAGATCTTTGTATTCCATTATGCAGTTTTCTAATGTTCTTTGTAGGTTGCTTTTTTGCTTTACTAAATTTATTATTAGTTAATGTAGTTTGCTTATACTTCTTTCTAACATTTTTGTTAGCTGTAGCATATAACTTAATTTTGATATTATTACCATATTGTTTATATATACAATCTGACTCATTGTTATCCTTTTGTATCTAAGATCTCTTATTGTTTGGCTGATTATTCCTTTAGCTTTCTTTTTTATTAGCATTTTACTTATTTTGTTATTTAGCCATATTCCTAGTAAGTGAACTAGCTTGTTCTTTGCTTTTTCTATTATCTAGCTTTCTTCAAAGATCACTTCTCTTTTATTTTATTTTATTTTTGTATTCATTATCAACAAATTTGATTTGGATTCATTTACCTCTATGTTATTCATCTTAAAAAATTCTTCTGCTATTTTTAATATTTCTATTAGCTGTTTTTTACTATTTGTAATCCATATTGTGTTATCTGCATATGCAATGACTGCTTGGTAGTACTTTGTGATGTTATTGCATTGCATTCCTCTTTTGATCTGTTGTTTATTATATATCCTAAACTTTTATTTTCTTATATTTTCTCTAACAGTAGATTATAGAAAAGTTGGCATATTAATGAAGATATTACTTCTTCTTAATCTATATTATTTTTTACTGTTATTTTTCTGTTAGGCTGTAAGCTGTGATAATTTTAGTTGTCTTTCATAAAACAGATCTAAGATGTATTTTATTGTTCTTCTAGGCACTTTAACTCTTTTTAGTTCTAGTTCTAGACTTTTAAATAGAACTGAGTCAAATGCTTATTTCATGTCTTGCAAAAGTATTTATACTTCTTTACTCTTTTTTTTTGCTTTTTCTATTATTATATTGAGAATATGTACTGGTTGTTCTGTCGAGTTGTCTAAGAGGCCTGCATAATTTGGTTCTTTAAGTATTTCTTTTTTTGTAAACACCTTGGCAAGCCTTTTTGTTATCATCTTTGTTACAACTTTTTTAAATATTTTTATTAATGCTATTAGTTATATATTATTTAAACTATATCTTTACTTAACATTTTTAGGTATTAGGTAAACTTGTGCTATGTTTCATTTTATTGGTATCTTTTCTTCTTCTAAGCATAGGTCTGCAAAGCCTTTAAATACTTCTTGTATTTTCTTTTCTGCTTACTTTATTAGAATGTAACTTATACCTGATATGCCTGAAGCTGTTTCAGTCTTTAGTTCTCTTAATGTTTCTTCTCATTCTTTTTTTTAATTTCTCTTTAACTTCTGTATACTATTCCTCTTTAATGTTTTCTTATGGTTTATATATTTCTTTCTACTCTTTTGACATTTTTTCCAATTTTGTATTTCTTTTCCTAAATTGTTTTTTGTAATGTTCTGCTACTCCTAGTCTGACATCTTCTGAGCTTGTTAGCAGATTTGTTTTTCTTCTATTTGTTTAATAAATCTGTTGAGTACTATTTTCTTATAAGGTCTATTCAAAAAACTTGCTATCATCTTTTTCTAATTTGTTCTGATCATTTCACATCTTTTATCTATATTTTGTTCTATTTGTTTTTTTTATATTTGCTTCCAGTTCTTTTTTTTCCTTTTTAATAATAGTTTTCTCTAATTTTTTATATCTTCTATCTACACATTTGACCATTGTTTTTGTAGTTTTGGCAATTTTGTACTGATTTTCTTATCTAGTATTTTTAATTGTTTATTCACTTCATTTCTTTTCTCTTTTGTTACTGTTTGTGTTTTTTTAGTTTTTGTATGCTTGATTAATTTCTGTAACTTGACAATGCTTTTTTCTTGTTGCTGTTCCTTCTAACTTCTTCTTCTATTAGTTATTATATTAAATACTTTTTTCTTGAGTATGTGTTTACTTGCTGTTGTAATAATAGCTTTTTCTATTATTCTATATATTGTCCTATATATTGTTTCATATATTGTTTATTCTCTCTGCTTTTCTTTTCTCATTTTGTTCTTTTTTGCAAATGTTCTTTAGAACCTTTTTTATTTCTAATCGATTTTGTAGCTCTTGTGCATAATTTTCTCAATCTTCTAATTTTGTTTATCATTTAAGTATACTGTTCTTAACTACCTCTTTTTTTTAATTTTTGTCTTGCTTTTAACTGCTATCATATGTTTGATTCATATTTCTGCTATTACTATCTTGTGGTTACTCTGTAATTTCTTCTACCTCTTCAATTTCTGCCTTCTGTAGATTTGAAACTAATCTATTTGATATCTATATATAGTTAATTCTTTTTGCTGCTTCTTCATTTGACCATATGTATTGTTAATCTATTAGATTCATGTCTCTATATATATCTCTAAAGTTTTGTTTTTTCATCCAATTAAAGATTGGCAGCCTTTTGTAGTTTGTTGTTTGCAGATGTTGTCTATCTAAAATATTGTCTACTGTGTGATTGAAATTACCCATTATGATAATTTGTGTTTGTCTCTTCCTCTTTAAAATTATTTCTACAATTTTTTGTTAAATGTTTCTCTCTACTACTTTATCATTTAGTAATATATATGCTGTAATTACAATTATTTCTAATTGCTTGAAGTATATTATAATTTCTATTATATATTTACTAGAGTTGTTAATAGGTTGGGTTAAGCAACTCCTTAACCCACATTAGCTTAGGTTGGGCTTATTTTGAAGCCATTTCAGGTTTGCTTAGAGCTGCTCCAGTTCACTTTAGTTTTATTTCAGATTTTTAGGCATATCTTTAACCTATTCTAACTTGGGTTGGACTCACTTCAGAGTGGCTCCAGAGTATGCTACTTCATTAACAACCCTAATATTTATTTATTTTTTTAACTGCACCTATGTGCTTTTCTTATTGTTCATCAATTATAATTTTAATGCCTGAATCTTTCTTCTTATCTTCAGCTGCATTTGTCTAAAACTCTATATATTTTTTGCCTATTGCATATGTTAGAAACTTTCCTTCTCTTTTTATAAAATTTGGTTTTGTAATTTCTAATATTGTAATTTTCATTTCTTCTGCTTAGCTGAGCAGATTTTCTAATTTCCAACCTTTTTCTTGAGTTCATTTATATTATAACATGCTAGTTTTATTTTTTTTTTCTCTTTTTTCATCTTTTTTTTTAGTACTTTTTGTTTGTTTCTGTACTTTTAAGTTTTTCTTTCTTTCTACTACATATTTTTTCTTCTTAACAAGGAGTTTCTATTTCTCTTTTTTCTTTAAACACCTCTTTTTCAATTCACAAAAACTCTTTAATCTCCTTGTCTATATTTATTAGTTTACTGTAGTGCCTTTAGGAATAATCAGCTATGCCACTTATTATACCTAGTTGCATTTTCTATATTTTGTTTAGTCTATCTAAAATTTGACACAAAACATCTTTTACTTGTACTGTTCTTGCTTGATCTTGCAAGACTGCTTTGGTTTTCCTTTTCTTTAAGTCATCTTCTTTTACTTTTATGTTAGCATTTCTGTCTTTTAACCATTCTTCTATATTTTGTATCTGGAAGTCTAAACCTATTTTACTATATCTTTTACTTAGCTTTTCTTGTATTATGTTTCTAATTCTTAATACCTCTTGTTATTTGCTATTTACTTTTGATCTTTTTTGTTTTCTTTCTTTTGATTCATCTCTTTTTTGTACTTTCCTTCTTTTAGGATTTTTCCAACTTACTTGTTGGTTATTGTACCATATTGGTGTTGTTTGAGCTTCTTCTGCTGCTAGAATATTTGCAAAAGTGATTATTGCAAACTTCTTTTGATTTCTATTTCTGTTGTATGAGATATATACTGCTTTTGCACTTTTGTTTTTTAGACATCATAATAGAAGCACTTCTGAGACTTCTTTTGGAATGTTTAACAATTTAGCTGTGTACTGTTTTTGCTTATTTCTTTAGTTATAATCTTTATTTCCAATTGTTATACATGCTAATTTGTTGTTGCTAGATAGCAGTACCTATAGAATATTTTTTTCTTTCTCTAAGCTTGTTACTATTACTAGCAATGCTTTGTATAGTAATCTCTTAACTCATATAATGTTCAAGTTTTTGAATTTTTTGCATATATATTTAATCTCTTTTTTATTAATATTTGGTAGTAAATTCTATATAGTTAACCATTTTTTCTTTTACAATTCCTTTTCTTCTTCATTGTCTTTGCTATTTTTTATTACAATGTTTTTTTTTATAATATCTTTTTTTTCTTTTTCTTGTTTCTTTACTTCTTTTATTTTTTTTGGTTTTTTATTCTTTCTTGTTTGTTTTATATCTTTTTCTTTTCTTTTTTTAGCATTGTATTTCTCTTGCTACTCTGTTTTTTGACTTTTATTTTTATTCTTTTCTAAAATAAGTTTAGCTATTTATCTTTTTTTTTCCTAATTCTGTTCATTGCTGCAAAATCTACTTCTATTTAATTGTTTTCATTTTTAAATACTTTTTAATTGTTTTAATATGATGGTTATTTTCTAAGATCCACTAGACATACTTTACTTTTTTTTCTTTGAATTTATCAGGCAAAGCATATGTTGGCATATTTGCCTTAAAGGATTTATTCTTGTTGCATATTCTGTTTTCTGAAGACCATCGACTATGCTTAATGTATTTCAGAAAATAAGATACTAATTTTTTTATCAGTTGGTTTTTCTTCTTGTTCTACCAATTCCATGTTTGTGTTTTTACTATTTTTCTATATTTCTTACAATATGTTACTTTTTAGCATTTCAGATTCATTGGCAGTTTGACTTGTTTGTAATATGATATAGTAATGCTAAGATCTTTCATTTGTTCTTTTAATATTTTCAGCCTTTGCTCATCATTTGTTCTTCTTTCTTTTTAATGTATTAGTTTTTTGTTTATGTTTGTATTGTATTCAAAAGAGTCTGGATTGAAGCTTATTGACTTAAGCTTTTTTGTCTACTTATTAATTATTTCTTCTTTAAGCCAGCCTGTTTTTGCTACTCTTAATGTTTCTAATATTTGACTATATACTAACTTATCATAAGGTGTAATATGTTTTGGGTTATATATTGCTAATTTTTTAGCAATATGCTTTATATTACTTAGATTCTGTGTAGAAGTTTTAAGAACTTGGTCCAGAATTCTACAGTCTATATGTCTTTAATTTATATTTTATATTTTTCTAATATAAAATATAATATCTGTATTGCAATTTTTATTTACTGGTTTATATTTTAAAAATTGAATCAAGATCATTCTTTTTTGGCTAATTAGTACCTAGAATTAAGCTTTGTAATATTTATTAGTATATTGTTTTTTTTTTTTTTTTTTTTTTTTTTTTTTAAAAAAAAAGAGGTCTTTCCTCTAGTCCTTTATTTCTATAATATATAATTAAGTACATTAGTACAAATTGATACATTAAACTAAGGGAGTAGGGGTTAGAGCTAATTTACCCTCAACCTATTCTTAGCTAAAATGGTTAAAAGATCTTTAGTCTATGGGTTCGATGAGAGGGGATGTTTGGTTAAATTGTATAAATCTATGAAGCCATATTATATATTGTCTATCTATGAGAGTTGTACGTATGGCATCTATGTTTTTAGAAGGAGTTAGTGAGAGTAATGAGCGATATTGAAGATGTTGTCTGCTTGGTTTCCATATGTATTTATGTATTTTCTTTGCAATTCGATGATATATATTTAGAAGCAAGTTTGGTTTCTTTTTTAATAGTCCCAGGTTGGATAAGTTGTTGGATATAATTCCTATTAGAATTTTTTGTTTGATATAAATATCTTGCATTTCTTGTGCTAAGTCTGATACTATAGATAATTCTATCTCATTGTCTTCACAGTTTTTGATAATTGCTTCTTTTATTATTTCTTTTAGTTCTACTTAATTGTGAGGGCAGATTAGCATGTGAAGTATATCTTCTGGTATATTAGAGCACTTTGCACAATATGGATTAGAATAAGATTTTGGGTTCCTGTTGTATAGCATTAAATGAGTTAGAAGTTTATAAGTTAAGATTTTGACTTTAAATATTTTTAGTGTGGATTTTTTAGGATCAGTGTTTCAACTTAAAGGTTTGTTTGAAAGTTCACATATTTGAATGTAAGTTTTCAGTTAATGTTTGGGAGGCATTTTGTAATATTTTTAATACAATTTTGGTTGTTCCATATTGTCATTGTTTTAGCATATTGTAGAATTTTAGGTATTTGATGAATTGAATATGTAGTTGGTGTGTTTAGTATATATAAAGCAAACGTATTATTAAGTACTTTGCTTGAGATGAGATCTGTATGAAATTGGTATGATGCATCTTTTATGTTGATTTTTTCTTCCATTATGTTAATTTGGATTTGTAAGTTTTTTGTATTTACTATAGTATTTAAAAGATTGATTATATTGTTGAATTGAATTTTTCTGAGTTTTTGTCTTGACTCAAGTTGGTTCGAAAGAATTGTTGTAATTTTGTTTTTAATTGAATTACTGTCTGTTGAAATTTTGATGCTTGTTT
>CAJVQA010006699.1:0-14613 GCA_910591915.1 Cetraspora pellucida | reverse complement strand
CAAATTGACTTAAATCTTCTTTGTTAAGTTTTCTAAAATAAAACGCCTTCTGACTTAGTTATAACACAGTAACAAGTGAGATTACAAAAAGTGTTTACTGTCTAAGGTCGCTCTAGTTACCTACTATCTTAAAAGAAGTAGATATAGGATAACAATATAAATAAAAAAAAAGTTTTATTAATAACATATATTAATTTTAAATAAAAATTTTAAAATAATATAAAATACTATATAAAATGATCTATATACTCTTTATTCTTAAATCTTGATTTTTGCTATCTTTTAAGTAATTATTATATATTGAAAAAATTAATAATAATTATTACTTAATATGTAAATATGTAATAACAATAATTATTTTTTAAATAGTAAAAAAATCTATAAGTTTATTGTATATATTGTTAAATATATATAAGTTTATCATATTTTTCTTATTAATATTTGGTAATAATATATTTAAAGTTAGCTTTTCTCTGATCTTATAGTTTTTATTTATTCTGATCTTTTTCAGAACTAATGCCTTATAGACTGATATTCATATGATTGGCTAATATAAATAAATTAATTGCTCAGATAACTTGTTTATACTTTTTGAGAATGTAATGTTTTACTAATAAAAAATTATCATGAGACCATTTCTAGCTTTAAAAGAATGCTTATATTTGTTATATGTCAAAGTTTAATAGTCATCAATTTTAAATTGACTTATATTAGTTAAAATTTAAAGTTAATATTATGTTAATACTTAATTAGAATTTGTTTATATAAATATAAAACTAATATAATGAGTATATTAAATTTAAATTTGCATCAACTTAAAATTATATTTGTAAAAAAAATTGCATTTAATTTTAAATTTTTACAATGCATACAATTGCTATAATTACAGAAAGCTATTTTTTGCAAATACTAATAAGCTTAACAGAATATGCAAATTTAACCTATCTCTTAGCATATATAAAATGCTATTTATTATAATTTATATAATGATTATTGCTAGGATGACAATTTGATTTATAGATGATATTAGCTTTCTTATATTTACAATGATTTTGATTACATTTTATATGACAATTACAATGAATACTAACAATAGTTGATGTTGTTTGAGCAAGTGCAGCTTTGTAAACATCAACTAAAATATTAGGAATATTTGTAAATCAATAAACTCTTGGAATCTCATTAATTTTATCTTATTTGCTAAATAAAACTTGTTAATTATTCCTGCAGTACAACCAAAATGATATAAATTATTTAATAAAACTTCAACAATCTTGCATGAAAGAGCTTTGCAATCTGTACTTGATCAATCAATTAGTAGAACCTAGATTATAACATATATACTATTTTGTAAAAAACTGTTAATGTTTTTTTTTTTGTTTTATATTTCTAATTGTCTTTTCATTTTTGATGACTCTTTTGTATAAATCTAGCTACTGAATTATGATAAACCTTATGCAAAGTTAGTAATAAGTTTTTCTTATTTTTTATTATATTATAAATTTTGTGATATGCAATTTGGTTCTAATTTAGTATATAATAGTTTTAATAATAGTTTAAAGCTTAGTTTATAATTTAAATATATAATTAATAAGTATTAAAAATAATAATATAAAAAAATAAATGATTTACAATTTATTAATTTAATTTGATAGTTTAGCTTAATTTAATAGTTTGATCTAATTCAATAAATTGATTTAACTTATTACTTAATATAATAGTTTAATTTTTTTGATTGAATATAATATTTTTTGTTAGGATTCAATTATAGTTAGGTCTAATGGTTTGATTAAATATAATGTTTTGGTTAAATTTAATGCTTTAATTAACTTTAATATTTTAAGTAAGTTCAATGCTTTGATCAGGTTCGATACTTTGCTGAGTTCAATATTTTGGTTAAGTTTAATGCTTTGATTAGATTCAAGAATATTGATTTTGTTGAGTTCAATATATTGGTTAATTTTAATATTATAATTAGTTTCAATAATTTGTTCTAATTCAATAGTTTGCTTTAGTTCAATATTTTGGATAAATAAAATGCTATATTTAGATCTATTGTTTAGATTTGATTTCATATTATTGTAAATTTTATAATTAGCATTAAAAATTATTCTATTAACTAATTTTTCTTCATAAATTATATTAGCTTCATAAAATATAAATAATAAAAGAAGATGCATTCATGTTTTTAACCAAAAACTAATTCATAAGATATATATTTTGTAATATAAGATATTTTAGTATTATTGCATATATGGGAGTAAGTTAATAGAAATGCACTATAATTTTTCTAAGTAAAATTTTTTAAAACTTTAAACAAAGATAACTCAACAATAACTTAATTAAATTTAATAAAAATTTTTTTAAAACAATTCTAAAAATTTATAGAATCCATTTAAAAAAAAAATTATCAAATTTGTTTAAGTTTTTGCTAAGTTATTTTTGTTTAAATATTTAAAAAAATTTTATTAAAAATAATATGATGTGTTTCTATTGACTCACCCCCATATTGCTAATAGAAGTCCTTGTGTTCAATTTGTGTTTTTTTTATCTTCCATCCATTTAGATAACTTATGTTCTAGACTATTATTAGCCTTTTTAATAGATTCTTGAAACTCTGTATGCCATAGGCATCCATTAATAATTTGAACACCTTGTTATATAGATATTAATTGATTAATAATACTTGCTGTAAAATTTTTATTATTATAAGTATATAAGATTATAAAAGAACCAAATACTATAAAAATATTAAAAAGTATAATTGCAATTTCTTTAGCATATTTAGAAGTTAAAGATGATGACTAACAGAATTTTGAGAAATGATCTTTTGTATAATATATGTATCTATATTTATTACCAGGTTTATTTGTCATTGAAATTAAATCAATTTATATAATTAATAATAATTTAATAAAAATTTATAATAATAATTAAAATTAAAATTATTAATTATCTCAATTGTTATAGAAATCACAAAAGCCAGCAAGTAAAAGCACAGTTGTTAATTAAGTAAAGTTAAAGCTTGTAAGAAATTAGATATAGTCTGTTAAAATAATAGACCAAAATGATAGGAATATAGTAGGCACTTTTAATATTTAGAGGAAATTTTGCTCTTTTTCAAAAATTTTTGATAAAAAAAAAAAACACAGAAACCCTGTACTGCAGATCACACACATGATGTGTAAAACAAGTTTAAGTAAATAGTAAACATAACAAAACAAATAAACAAATGTGCAATCTTGCAGATAAACAAATAAACATAGATATAAATAGTAAAGCATATGTTGAGTACATACAATAAAGAGATAGAAATTATGCAAAGAAGTGTGACACAAAAAGGTCAACCAGTATCTACAGAAATTGACTAGTGCAAAAAATTAGAAAATTATTATAATATGTTTAATAAATCTGACAGAGTACAAAGAGAATTATTAGATAGTCATAAATCAAGAGTTTTAAGAAAAGATGAAGAATTAGCCAGACTAGTTGGCACTGAAGTAGTATTAGTCTGTATGTTTAGAAACTTAATTGAAGTATATAATTACTGTGAGTATATATGAGTAAAAGACAGTGAGAAACCAAAAAAGAATAGTGTAGAGCAATTAAATGAAAACAAAATAAATAAAGAAATTTTGCTAGAGCAAGAGTGTAGATGCATAGATTATGGTATGCTAGAAAAGCAAGCAGAGAAGAGTCCAACAAATAAAAATAGAGAAGAGAAAGAAAGTAAGATAGAATAAAATAATCAGCAAAAGAACTCAGCAAGTGATATAAAGATAAGTGAGAAGTATATGACAAACAAAGAAGAAATTGATTATAAAAAAAAAAGAAAACTTGAAGTAACTATAGACAGTGAACAAATGCAGAAAAAACAAACAAAAGAACAAAGTCATTCAGATAAGATAATGAAAATGCATAAAGATAACAGGTTAGAAGATAATGTCTATATAATGTAGAACATTCTAGTAAAAATAAGACCAGAATATATAAGAAAATATCTTCAGTTTTATGATAGAATTAGGTTTATTTAATGGAAAAGTTGTAGTAATAGTAAAGCAGCAACATTTGCTATTGAGTTTAGAAATGAGAACAAAAAGCAATATTTGATAAGGCATAATTAGTGCATTTTGAAGAAGGTAAAACATGCAGAGTTACTCCAGATACCTATGTAAGAAAGATTTTAGAAAGTAGAGCTTTGTATAAGGCAATAATTAAAAATATTCTAACAATGGCAATAGAGATACTATTATTAAGACAACTAAAAGCAGTAAAGGCAAAAGCAGTCTATATTTCAGTAAACAGAAATAAAAATTAACAAAAAACTGCATCAGTTTACTTTGAAACAGAAGAGGACTTAAGAATGGCTACAAATAAGGAGACATACTATTACAACACAAGACTAGAGTGATGCAATAAAAGAGCATTCAAGAACATTAAAACCAAAAGAAAAGAGAACAAAGATGTAAAAGAATATGATGTAAATAAAAGTTTATAGTATGCAAAACATATGAAAAGTCAAGAAATTACAAAGAAAGAAGAGAGTAATAAAGAGAACCAGCAGAGAAGAAATAAGTATATTAGTTAGAAGTATAATGATAATACATAGACAAAAGCAGTTTATGTAAAAGAGTTAAAAAATAAGCTACAAGAAGTTCTTAGCAGAATATTAAGAAGACTAGATAATATTGAAGAAAGATAATTAGAGAGCTTGCTCCCAAATCACTTCTGAAAGTTGCTATAGGTGTTCTTCAAGAGAAAACAACTACTTTGTCAAATGTAGAAGCAGAAAGCATTAGTGAGAAGTTTGTGCCTAGTGTGAGTAGATGTGGCAAAGGTGGAAATGGTATAACAAGCATTAAGATAGCATGTCACAATATAAATAGAATTAAGCATAACAAGATCAAGCTAAGAACAATAGTTGAGTAGGCAAAAGAAGAAGAAGTTGATATTCTGGAATTAGTAAAAACAAATAGCAGTAATAAAGAACTGAAATACAGTTTGGAGGACAATTGCTACAAAGGTTTTTGGTCACAAAGTGAAAGTACAAAGAAGAAAGAATCAGGTGTTGAGATATTAGTAAGCCAAAAATGAAAAAAACATATAAAAGAAATATGTAGATTTGAGGAATATTTAATTGAAGCAAAGTTCTACTTTAAGCAGATAGAAATAGCAATAGTAGTTGTATACATTTCTCCAAGTGACAAAGAAAAATCAAGAAAATTGCAACAAAGAATAGTAAATATTATATGAAGAGAGCAAGCAACATGCAGTTCATAGTGATGAATGACTTCAATCACATAGTAAACAGCAAATTAGATAAAATAAGTAGTAGTGAAAATAATTATAACAAATCACTGCCACTACATAAATAGCTGATAAAACAGAGGTTTGGTGATACATACAGAATTTGCAATTCAGAATTAAGAGGTTATATATGAACAGGACAAGATATACAAACAAGAATTAACCAAATATGGGTTTCAGAAGATCTATAATCAGGATTAAAACAGGCAAAAATAACTGACACAGAATTTATAACATCAAGTGACCATAACAATGTTAGTGTGATGTTAATATTCAAATACTTGATCCAAAACATAGTGTAGCAAAAATAAAGAAAAAAGAATTAATAAGAACAATTTATCTGTATGATAAGGCAACAAAAAAAACCGAGAAAATTATCAAGTAGATCTTGAAAGTTACTTATTGAAGAATAGAAGGCTCAAAATATTTGAAGAAGTTGAATATAGCAGCAATATAGACAAAGTATAGGATATAATATTCTATACAATAAAAGATGCAGCAAATAGAAACATACCAAAAAAGAAGATCATTCAAAGAAATAGTAATATTGGAAGAAAGAAAAAAGCAACAATGCTGCATAAAGGAATAGTAGTACTTAGTAAGGTACTTCAGAAGACTAAGAAGTTAATTAAGAAAGAAGGAATAAAACTAAATTTAGAAAAAGTCAACATAGAGATAGATAAGATAAATATTGAATATGGCCTAGAAATAGGTTACATAGAAGAAGGCAAAATGGCAGGTCTTGAAGAATGTTGGCAGTTAACAAAAAAGCAGTGACAGGCATTAAGAGTTGCAGAGAAAGTAGAAGAAGACAAGTAAGTGTATAAGAAATGAAATCAATATTGCAGTAAATAGAAGATGTAAGAGAATTGATGAAGAAGTAGAAAAAATGCTTACTAGTATTCTAAACAAACTATACAACAAAATTAGAATTGATTAAGTATTAAAACAAGAAGAAGATAGATGCTTATTAATCAGTGAACCAAATGCAGTACTAGAGTAGACAAGAGAACATTTTAGTGAGCAGTTCAAACAGAGAGATGTAATTAAAGATAAAGAAGTAATAGAGGAGTTTTATAAGCCACTTGCAGAAGTCAAAGTAGAATGGTATAAGGGCTAAAGGCAAAAATAACAATTAAAGAGTGGATAGAAGCAATAAAAAAAATAAAAAATAAAACAGCATCAGGCATGTCGAATATTGTGTACAGACTTATCAAAAGTGTGAGTAATAAAACACAAGAAGTCTTTAGAAAAGTTGCAGTTATGTATTTGAGGCTAGGAAGAATACTATACAAGTAGAAGCTAGTGCAAATATATCTGATCCCAAAGGGTGAAGAGTGGTATTACAAGCTTTGTAATGTTAAGCCAATTGTACTATTAGAAATATTTAGAAAATGCTTAATCAAGATGGTAGCAAAAAAAATATTTAGTATTATAAAAGAAAAAGAGATACTCAAGAGTCTAAACTTTGCTGGTCTATCTGGAAACTCAACAGAAAAAGCAATTCACATTATAAAAATAATAAGAGAAAATGCAAAAGAAAATAATAAAGAGTTGTGGCTACTGATGCAAGACATAAAGAAAGCATATGATTCAGTATCAATGAAGTTACTTTAGCTAGCATTACAAAGAATTAAGTTGCCAATCGAAATAGTAAGATTTATCATAAAGTTATATAGTAGAAGAGAAGTTAGCATTATAACAGAGTTTGGGTTAACAAGAATATTTGTTGCTGGAGATGAGATTAAGCAAGAAGAAACAATTCCACTACTGGTCTAAAAGATTTTTTATGACTCTTTATTAAGAAGAATTCAAGATGATTAGCAACTAGAATATAAAATCAAAGCATATAAGGTGCTGGACTTGCAAATAAACAGAGTTAAAATTAGAAAGGCAAGGCAAGCTGCAGTAGCATATGCTAATGATACAACTTGGATAACAAAGAGTAGAAAAAAGATGCAGAAAATCCTTCAGATTTCACAAAGATTCTTTAAATTCAATGATATTCAAATTAATAGTTTCAAGTCAAAGCTGTTGGTAGTTAACTTAGATGCAGAAAGAGAGAAGAAGGCTGTTTTGATAAATAATTTTTAACTATAGGTTGAAGACAAGTATGCATTAACAAGAATACTAGAGGTGTGGTTAAGTATAGAAGTGAATAAAAGCTTAGTTGTTAAAAAGACAAGAAGAATTATACAACAGTTTATATGAAGTATATGATTCAAGAAGTTAACTATTAGTCAGTTAATATACATTAATAATATATATATAGTACCAAAATTAATATACATATTGCAAACTACAAAAGCATCTAAAGGACAGCTAACCAGCATACATCAACCAATAATTAGATTGATTAAGAACAAAGTAGGGCTGTTATCAACTACAGAAAATAGTACAATTATACACCAAGGTTTAGAAAAGTGTAGAATATTAAATTAATAACTATTTAACAATCAGTTAGTATCATTGCAAAGAAGACTAAATAAGCTAGATCAGATTGGCAAAATGACAAGAATATGAATAAAGCAGAGCTTTGCTCTGACAGGAATGATATCAGACGAAATAGATGCAACTTTTTTAACTAACTTAAAGCAAATTTGAAAAAATAACATGGCATGTCTAATTATACTTAAAGCAAAAAAAGTAGAAGTAACAGTAAAAAGAGAAGAAGGTTTTTGGCAGATTCATAGTATAGGTAAAACTGTACATAGTCTGATAGAGAAGGAAACATTCAGAGTGGTATACAGAAGTTTAATGAAGTATAGAGTATTTTTTATACAACAGTTAATCAATTAAAAAGGTAAAAGAATGATCACATGGAAGAAGTTTAGAGCTTTAAGAACAAGTATACAAAAAGGATGAAAAGCAAAATGGTTTGCAGAAATTGAACAGAAAATAATAAGCAATTAAGATGACAGAACAGTTGAGCAAATATGCAAGAAGTTATCACAAGATAAAAGAAGGCATAAATGGGTACTAGTAAACAAGGAGAATATGAATTTAATGATAGGCAGAGTAGTTAAGAAAAGAAGAAAAGATATACTCATAAATCACTGAAATACAACATAGATTGAGGATAGAAATTATTCAGTGTTTGTAAAATATGTAAAATGCAATTTAGATAATGGAAATAATGCTAGTAATTGTCAATATTGGATTAAGAAAAAAGAAATAGCAGGTGTGCTGCCAGGAATTAGTAAAAGAACAAACAGAAGATTTTAGTTTTGTTAGAAGAGTTAGATGAATACAAGAAGACTGATACAAAAAGAGAAAGCAATAATGAAGAAAGAGTTGTAGATAAAGAAATAGACATACATACACATAAGATCAGTCTGTTAAAGATGCAAGGTTTTGATAATAGCCTTGAAATCTTGCTACTAAAACAATTGGAGAGTAATATAAAAATGAACCATACAGTTTCATCTTTTATACAGATGGGTCATTAGTAAGTGAGGAAAAGGATTATAGAATAAAGTCAAGCTGGGTACAAGTTAGTAAAGATGAGAATAGATTTATAATAGAAGAGAAAATTAGAATAGTGAATTGGCCATCATTGACAAAGGCAGAGTTAGCTGCAATATAGATGGTAGTATTAGTGATAGCATGTAATAGTAAAGTAGTCATTAAATTAGATAGTGCAGCAGTGATCACAAGTCTAAAAAAAGATGAGCTGTTACATAATGTGAGAGTATGAAGTAAAAATAAGAACTTTAGATTAGTTACAAAGATTAAAGATATATGCAAGTTAAAGAATATTAGACTATCATTAGTTAAAATTAAATCATATAGTGGAATAGTATGGAATGAAAGAGCTGATAAGCTTGTGAAAGAGGTTATACAGCTTGACAAGATCACTGACTTGAAGCTTGAGAAGAATGTGAGATTTCGATATACATTATTTTAAAAAGAAACAACAGTAGAGATACCAACAAGAAAGTTTGTTAAGACATTAATGAATATAATGAATGGTGCAAAGTGGCATTGCTCAAGTGCAATAAAGAAACTAGAACCAGATGCAAAAGCATAACATGATTGAAGATAACTGTAGAAGGAAAACAGAACTTTAACAGAAAACAAGTACAAATCTTTAAAGAAGAGCAAGAAAATCATATTCAGAATTAAGTGTATCTCTAATAGTTTGCCAGTACTTGAGGTATTAAAGAAACGAGTATCAGACTTGTATAATTCAAATATATGCAAAGAATGCAAGACAGAGAAAGAATCATCAAGGCATTTATTCAGTTGTGAGGTATATGAGAGTTATTGGAATAATATTAAAAAGTTAGCATGTTGGTTAGTATAGAAAAAGTTGAACAAGTTAGACAAAAGCAAGCTTACAAAAATTAATCTAAAAAGAATATTAGTTGGTAGAACAAAAATAGATAAAATTAAACATAGAGAGTCATGCATATGTGGTTTAGCAGTTGAGAGTATGTTTAAGAAGTTGTATGCTGTACAAGTTTCATATAAAGATGTGAAGTAGAATATCAGATTATATATTAAGGTTGTAGAAGAAATGTTTAGAGATGAAATTTGGTGGCAAAGGTGTAGAATAGTGGTCAGCTAGGAGGAAGAAAATAGAATAACAATGAAATTAAAATGAAAAAGAGACAAGACAGTAGTAAATGAAGAATGTAGTACAAAGAAAATTAAAAGTAAAGAAGTATCAGAGAATAAGATCAGATTAGTGAAAAACAAAGAAAGAGAAACTGAATACAGGTAGTTATTTATGAATGGTGTTGATAAAATAATACAGAATGAAAGTAGTTCATTTTGGTTTGGTTTTTAACAAAGCTGACAAAGTTTTCCAATCTAGGAATAGGTTGGTGTAACAAGTCACATTTAAGTGCAATTTCTGTATTTGGATTATGTTAGGCTTGCAATTGTAAAGATGAATTACTAGAAATAGATAATATTTCAATTAGTAAAATTTTGTATTAAAGTTCTGACAAGACTGTCAAAAAAAAAAAAAATTATCTCAATTGTTATCATAAATTTTGTATGTATTATTGGTTTTACTACAATATATTAAAAGAAATTACATTATAATTTATAAGTTTTATATTGTGTAATACATTTTTTAACCAAATCTCAACAGATAAAACTATATTGATTTAAAGTTCATTTTATAATTTTTATTGACCACTATGTTGTTGTGTTCTATGTATACTATAAAGAATATCATAAAATTTTTCTTTTATAACAACAAGTTTATCTTTAGAATAAAGATAATTATTTGGATCTTCTTCAGTTTTAATATTTTTTATTATGAAGATTGATCACATTTAGTACCTATCTTGAGCTGTTCCACAGCTTGTTTTAGGATTTAAAATAATATGTATAGCTTAATCATATGTTTGTTATATTATAAATAATTTTTTTTGATAACAGATATTTCTACTTTTAATAGAATTTTTTAAAAATGAATTAAAAGCACTTCATGTAAAAAATAAATAATCTTCACTATTATTTTTTATTATGATAATATTAAAGAAAAAAAAACTAATTTATATACATTTACTAATTATTAATTATTATATAAAAAATTTGCTAAGTTTATTATGACAGTAACTATCATCATTAACTTTAAATTGACATAATATTAATTTGATATAAAATTCTATTTGTATGTCAATTTTAAATTTTAAATTAATATAAGTTGATTTAAAATTGACAACTATTGAACTTTGATGTACAACATATTTATTATACAAAATAATCAAAAAATAATTAATATTCTTAAGAACTTTACTTAGAAGCAAATATTTCATTATTTATTACTACTAATATTTATATTAGATATATACAAAAGGATGTAATGACTTAGTAAAGTAGATAAGTTGTCATTTTTCCAAGTAATAGATTGTGAGTTCAAAACCTACTGATAACAAAATTTGAATAATTATCTATGTAATATATAGATAGTATTATGATAATGACATTCTGTTAATCAGTTGAGATAAGATATCTGTGATTATGGTTATACTAACATAACTGGTAAGTCTGTGACATCTGTGTAATTTATTATACAAAGGAATGCAAACTGGTACTAGACAGTGCAAACCTAAAATAGTTCTTAGACTATGTAAATCTATAGAACTGAAAACTAAAACTCACTTAAAAATTTTAAGTAGAGAGGTAATACAGATCTTTAATGATATTACTGTAAAGGCTAAATCTAGGAAATGAATACTAATATAAAGAAATTAGACAGATAAGAATCTTAGGTAAGGGGTATTACCAATCAGACTATTAGATTTCAGATTAGAGAAAAAAGATATTAGACCAGTCTCAATATACCAAAGACAAGTCACAATCTTTCTGAACTATCTGAATTGAGAATCTAAAATCAAAACAAGGATATATTAAAAATACTAAAGATATGCTGTGAAATCAATACTGAGGTTTGGATGAACTCTGTAAAGGTAACCCTTGTTAGTATTCTAAAAGTAGACAGATAGTTAACAATAAAAACCTTCTGCACCTTATTAGCAAGTGATATACTCTAAAATATATAATAGTCTAAGAACCAATACAAAAAAAATAGATACTATACTGTTCAAACAGTATATCAGTTATGTATACAGTATATGAAGAGTTAGTTAAGATTACATTATAACAAGACAGATAATCAGAGGGTTTAAATGAATAATCTTCTAGTAAGTTATAGGTATAACATCTAATGTAGAATCTTAAGACAGACTACTTAAATAAACAATCAAAAGTTGCATATGTGACTAATTGTACTCTCATCTCTGTAAAAATAATTATAATAACTAACCTAATAAAAGTCAATAAAATATTACCACAAAGTATAACCTTTAACAAAAAAAAAAAAAAACTATATACAAATAATAAATACAAAAACATAGTCAAAACCAATTAATGTGTTTAAGAAAAATTTAATTTGTTTCTCATCAAGGAAATGTTTAACAATAAATATAATTATAGGTTATCTGTTTTTGCCACTTTGTGCAATCTTCTAGTTCAAAACAGAATTTTAGAGTATTGTAAAGTGCAAATAAAAGCGCAAATAAAGTGCAAATAATAGTGCAAATTAAAGTGCAATCAACATACCAAAAAAAAAAACTCATAAATTTGCAAATAAAATATGCAAATAACAATTAAAAATGCCAACAACACATAAATAGACAAACCCTTAGCTATAGGCACATTCACTGTCTTTCACAGTTGCTTTCTTTTTCTTTTCCAGGTTATGCTCAAACCAACTTATCCGAACGTAATGTTTACCCACATGTAATTTTTTCCATGACTATTCTTCTTGACATGTCACTTTTGCTAGATTTGACTGTTGCGAATCTGAGCCTGAACCCCCTGTGAACACAAAAACAAATGGCCAATAACGTGACTGTTGTCTGACAGGCTACCAACTTGAATTGACTGTCATCTGACAAGCCAAATTCACACCAAGAACAGAATTCACACACAACTTACTAACAAGTTTACCAACAACACTTGTTTGGTCCTCCTTTAGGGTGGGAAAGAGCAAGACGAAAAAATCAGACAAAGTTGGGTAAGCAGAAAAAACAGAGATTATTTTGTCTGAAAAAAATCTTATCCCCCCATAAATATGTCCTAGCAATTACTAATCAAAAACTAATCAAAAAAACTATGTAATTACATCATTACTATAACAAACTCTACGATCACCAGATCAAATACCATCAATGCTTATAAATCGAATATACTCCAACAAATATGTAATCCTTACGATAGACTCCATCGCTCATCAATCAAAAAACCATGTCATTATTCCTTTGAATCTTGCTATACAAATCATGCAACCAATCACGATACCATTACTCAATTAACTAATTACACTCCGTCGATTCGAGACAAAAAGCTGTTGTATCAGGTAACCAATATTTGAAAAAAAAACTGTTAAACCTGTTGATTTATTGTATTTAAGTTTAAACTACTTCATTTAATAACTCTAGTACTTAATTATATTACTTTAGTATTTAGTAGATTTAATATAGCTTTATAATAGTATAGATAGAAACGTGTATAGATAAAAAATAGTAGTGCAACGGCTGTAATAACTAAAAAATAAGATTATTTAAGATTTTATATCAATAAATAGTGAAATTTCTTAAAAGTTTTTTCTTTGACGGGTACAAATGCGAGTAACAACTAGAAAAATTTATTAAGTAGGATATTGCCTAATTGATAATATATTTTAAAGTTAGTAGCGTCTCTAACAAAGGCAGAAATGATTGTAATATGATTTCTATTCAATTATGTAATTAAATATAATTAACAAAAGGATAATTAATAAAAAATAGTATATAAGTTTCGTTAGTCTGTATTATGAATTCGGTTGATTAATTATATAATCTGATTGGCTAATTATGGGAAATTAGAATGTTCTCTTTTTGAGGTAGATTTTCTACTATGACGTATGTGTTGTTTTAATGATAAAAAACACATGCGTAGTACTTATTTGCACAGTTAATAAAAAATTTTATAACTTCGTTCTTTTAATAATATAGAATGGAATTTGAACGTAATATTACGTTAAATGTTGCTACTATTAATGATCCCTAGAAGGACTCTTGCAACACATATTTTTCAAAGAATTAATGCAGAAAGTTCTCAATAAATAATTTTTGAAGATTTCATCTAAAACAGATATTGTCGGTCAATGCTTAAGTATTAAACTTAATGATAAAAATGTGTACAGATTAGTCAGAACAAATAGATTCAACTGATATCATGTACACTATCGAATTTTTTGAAAGCTTCTGAGTGAGTTATTTATTTTATGCTATTTTATTTCTTTTTTTAAAAAATTTAATTTTATCTTTTAAGCAGCAAGGTAAACCAATATATTGTAAATAATTCAGACAACTAATTTATGATCAAGATGAGCAACTAAAGTAACAGCCAAGTGGCGAAAGACGAAACCTAAACCCAGTGAAAGCAAGGCAAAACCTCTGATGAAAGTTTGAATTTTCAGTGAAGATTAAGACTTTGGAAGGACTGGGACGCGTTGATGAATAAAAATATTTTGCGAGTGGCTATTAAACATCGTATATAAGAAACATACAAAGCAATAGAGTCGTTTATATATGCATTAATGTATAATTATTTATGTTGTGAGCAGTAGGAAGGCGGTGCCGGAAGCTCGTTAAAGCAGGTGATCGATGTGGCGCAGTAACGAATAAACGGCTATGTCAATCACCTACTTTAAATGGGTTTACCATAGGGATGTTAAAAGTTCGGTTCGGTCCTGTTCGGTCCTGTTTCATAAAAGTTCAAGTTCAGAAACAGTTCGAAAAA